>PVJH01034103.1:0-20943 GCA_004026705.1 Nesogale talazaci | reverse complement strand
TTCTGCTTCTGCTCTCCTCTGTCAGTTATGTCTTCTTGCCTCAGTTTACCTTATACCTGTTCATCTCCTTGGGCCTGTTTACTTTACAAAAGGAAAACACGATGATCAGAAAACAAATACTTCTCTTTTATTTTCATCTGGATCTTTCATTTTTAACATTTTTCCAGGATCACCCAGGTCTCAAATAAAATTTTTAAAGAAATTAAGTTTTAGGAAGGGGAGGAAAGGAATTTTCATAGCATAGGAGTCACAATAAATTCAGTAGGTAGGATCAGGCACATTGTGTGTGTGTGTGTGTGTTTAAGACACTGCATACAATTCTGTGGGAGACACCAAGTGACTGTCCCTTAAATGACACATAGAATGCTCTGAAAACATTCACTTGAAATCTGAGGGGTTCTGACTTTAGTCAATGGTACTGATAAATACAGTGCCTATTGAGAAAAGGATTAATTTATGGTTCCCTTATCCCGAAGGGTCCTCTTACAGTCAAGATTGCCATTGTGTACCTCTGCAAGTTACCCTGCTTTCTTTCACATTCCATACTAATTTCTCTTATTTAGACCTCTCCCTATATCATCCTAAACCTTTATTTATATTTGAAGCCAACCAGGTTCTTAAGTTCCCTAGTACAGGAAATTTAGGAATCAAGTTATTTGCTATTGAATAAGTCTCCCTTTTGCTGCTATTGCTGTATCCCCATACCTCCCCCCACAAATCCAGGGAAACTGAGAACATTTCCCCATGATGTAGTGACCCTGAGCTACTTTTTCATAACTGAAAGTTCAAGGAACCATCGGAACATTGTGACTAAGCAAAAGATAAGTCACTCTCATCCTCGACCTTTTCCTCACTTGGCCCAATGCGATAGCTGACTTCATGAGTAAAATGACCAATCCCATTTATTTGGCATGAATAGTGAGGAGGATAGTCATGACAGTGATCCATCTCTAGGCAGCTCCTCTTGGCAGATTGGGAGACAGATTTATAAGAAACAGGTGTAAGAGTGCAGTGTAAATTTTAAATCAGTGAACACTCGCTGTCACTGTCACACTTATTGTCATCAAGTCAATTCCAACTCGTAGGAACCACACAGGACAGAATAAGATTGCTCCTGTGGATTTCTGAGACTCTAAATCTTTATAGGGATAGAAAATTTCACACACCCCCTGTCTATTAGAGCAACGAGTATTCTTTATCTTTTCTTATTCAGCTTTTCTTCTTGGACATGGGAAAATGAATTCCTATGAGTGGTGCTATGAATGACCTAAAAGCTGTGTTTGAATGTAACCAATTTTGTTGAGTACATGAACAAAGTGGACACTTACTATCTATTTAACAAATGAAGAACAACAGAAGGTGCTTGGAGAGACACCTTATCGAGCAACCCCCTAAGACAAAGCTGCATGAAAAAAGATGCTGAAGGAACAGTTTCCATGCTTTTCATTTGGTTTCCCAGTGGGACCCAAACATAAACAGCACATGCGGAGCTCTAGCTCATTTGTGCAATTTTGTGTGTATGTGATTGAGTGAAAAATGTACTTTAACTTCAGGCATATTAGTCAACATGATACTTTGATCAAAAGTTCTCTTTCATTGTAAAAATAGAAAGAAAAACAATCACTCTCTAACATCCCAGTTAGTGGATTTTTGTTTTGTTTTGTTTTGATTTAGACAGATATCCATATTTTATGCTCATCATATTTATCAATTTCAGATATTAAAAAAAATCTTTTCTTCACCCTTTCTTCCTTTGGTTTTATGGGAAAAAACTAAATGCCCCATATAGAGATTTTAATTTTATTCTCTACACTGTAATCCTTATACTTGATTTTAGAAACAGATAACTCTTTAGATTAAAAAAGCCCTACAGCATTATTGTTTCAGCATCATTGTTATTAGCCAACATTTACTGAGCTCTTGCAGTGTGCCAAGCACTAATACTAAGGATATTACGTGAATGGTTAACAAGGACCTTGAGAACTCACTTTGGCTTAGAGGAGATGAAATTTGGTGAGTGAGTGGAGGAGTCAGCCAGGAGTAAGAGAGAAACTTGGAAGGAGAATTAATTACAGGAATGGAAGTTTAAAAAACCCTGAGCCTAATAATGTTAGAACCACTTTAGCTGGATCTGTGAGATTTAATTCATTGAAAAATTTGTGTAAGATTTAAATGGTCAGATAATAAGGATGTGTGTGTGTGTATGTGTGTATCTTTCTCTGATTAAGGATGTATGTGTGTATCTTTCTCTGGATATTTGGGTAGATGTCTTTTATACACATTTATTGTGTTACCACTATAAAACCCCAAACCCATTGCCATCGACTATGACTTATATGGACCCTAAAGGAGAGAGTGGAAACTGCCCCTGTGGGTTTTCAAAACTGAATGTTTATGGGAGTAGAAAATTCTTTCTCCCATTGAGCCACCGCCGGCTTCAAATTGCTGACTTTGAGATGAGCAGTCCAACGATTGATACATTATGCCACCATGGCTCTTCCTGCCTTGAGCAAGAGAATCTCAAACTGATTTAGGACTTTATACGTGGGCAGGGGCTATGCTAAACTTTGAGACTAAAATTCAATTTTGAATCAAAGTTTATTCTGCATCAGAATGTAGCCCGCTATTCCTGTAACTTTTCACTCTACATTAAGAAAATTACTTGGTATATTAGGGCGGGTTGACTGCAGCACAAAAATCCAGGGAAATATTCATGTATGTATAAAATGAGATTTATATCAAAGAATCATTGTATATTAAAAAGGGAACCTAGCTCAGTCCATATCAAGTCCACAAATTCGATATTAGCCCATCAGTCTGTTACCAGTCCATTAATTCCTTTTCAGATTCATGCAGAACATGCAATGATGACTTTGTGGATCCAGTGGTGGCAGAAGCATTTCAGTGCTGATGTGGGTCACCATGTAGCTCCTCCAACTCTCTGAGTGTGTCAAGAGTAAGGTGAAGCAGGGTTAGCAAGTCTCCCATGGCTTGTAAACAGGGAGACCAATGTAAAAAGAGAGAGAGAGAGAAAGAGAGAGAGAGAGAGAGAGAGAGAGAGAGAGAGAGAGAGAGAAAGAGAGAGAGAGAGAGAGAGAGAGAGAGAGAGAGAGAGAGAGAGAGAGAGGTGTCTGCCTCTTTTGATGGCAGAATCAAGAGAGAGGAAGTTCCTAGAATCCTCATAAGAAGGCCACACCCACAAGGAGACATTATCGGGCTGTGACCTGATTGACAGGCTATTTATAAGTTGATACAAAATTATGTAAGTATCACACTTGGCAAACAATTCCAGAGAACAGTGTAATTTTACTTGCTTAAGGAAGGGTTTTGCTTGCTGCCTATAAAACCAGCTCCAAAAATTAAACATTAAGAACAAACACTTTGAAAAAATAAATTTAGTGTTATGCATGCTCTCTCAATCAGGGTCATATGATTGCTTCAAGCTAGAGGTACAAAATTAAATCACTACTTTTAACTTCAAAAATAATAACATTAGAAACTTATATAATCTCCTATCTATCAGATGTGCCATCATCCAATCTTGACTTATATTCCTTGTATGTATTTTTATATAAAATACTCTATCTCTTTGTATATTTAGTTCAGAATCCTTACAATCTGAATCCCAGTTTGCAAACCGCTTTGCCTTTCCATCTATTAGTCCTGGTGGACTAGAGAAACTAATTCAAAGAAACTCATATAGGCATAGGAGAGAGTTTTGTATATAAGAACAACTATACTTTAAGAAAACATCTCAACCTAGTGCAGTCCAAGGCCAGAAGTCTGATATTAGCCCATATATCAGATACCAATCTATCTAATCTATAGAGTCTTCTTCAGACTCGTGAAGAACATGCCATGACATCAGGACAATTATAAGCCAGTGGCTACAGTCTTGTGTATCCAGAGGTGGTAAGAAGCATCTCAGCGCTGGCAGGGGTCTCCTCGTGGCTCCTCCAGTTTCCAGGGCTCAGGGTCAATCGGCATGATGCCATGTGTCTTGTCAGTTGCAATGTCTCCCAGGAAGTCAGCCTTGTCAATAGCGAATCTTCAAGGGAGTGAGATAGTGTCTCCTGCTTCCAAGAAGGAAGTACCAGATTTCCCAGGATTCTCAGAGGAGAAAGCCGTGCCCACGCAGAAGTCTCATTGGCTATGTCCAGATTGACAGACTAGACTCCACTCCCACACTCTTAATCCTCAAATTGACACTAGATTAGGTGACTGCGACACCATCTTTACTTTTCATCTTGACCAAACTCAGATCTTGCTATTGTGAA
Organism: Nesogale talazaci; assembly: GCA_004026705.1. Taxonomy (NCBI): domain Eukaryota; kingdom Metazoa; phylum Chordata; class Mammalia; order Afrosoricida; family Tenrecidae; genus Nesogale; species Nesogale talazaci. Next base: position 16,666 of record PVJH01034103.1, on the reverse strand, counting down.
TAGTTCCGTGATGTGTGTGGGTGCACATATCTCTGCTTGTGCTTTGTTTCTCATTCCTTTAGGGAACGTAATGAATAGAGGGATTGCTGGATTCTGTGCGATTTCTTCTCCCAATTGTTTCAAGAATCACTCTATCAACTGCTTTCCACAGTGCTTGCCCAGTTTTACATTCACACCAGCAGTATATGGGGGTTTCATTCTCTCCCCACTCTCTCCGGCATTTCTTTCCTTTTAATTTTAATATCAATGCTGGGATTAAATAATATTTCATTGCTGTTTTAGTTTATAGCTCTTGAAATAGTTTATTATGAGCATTTCCCCCCTGTCTGTTGGCACCTGGATGTGTTCTTTGTAAACTATTTGTTCCTGTCCTATTTTTAAAATTATATTTCCATATTCCTCTTGTTGAGGTGTTATGGTTTCCTATATATTTTAGAGATTAGACTCCCTTGTTCAGGATGTCATTGCCAAGATTTTTTCCTAATCTATGGGATCTCTTTATATTTTTTCTGATGAAGCATTTTGAGGCCCACAGTGTCTTATCTTTAGGAAATCCTATTTATTTATTCTGTCTTCTGTGGTATGTTGTGATCGTTGGGTTTCGCATCAACTTGGCCTCATTAGGATTCTCAGTGGTTTGGCAGTTAAGGCGTAGTAAACCCCCATGATTTGACCTCACAGTGTAATATCAACTCCTTGATGGGATATTCTGTCATCAGTAAAGCAGTTATAACAGAACTAGGAAGGAATGAAGCAGCTATGAACACACACACACACACACACACACACACACACACACACCTCTGGTATAGTGGGTTATGTGTTGGCTTCTAACTGAAAGGTTAGCAGAGAAAATGGCCAGCCACTCCACAGAAGAAAGATGGGTCTTCCTACTGTCATAAAGAGTTTGAATCTTAGAAATTCATAGTGGCAGTTCTACCCTGTAGGCATCAACTTAATGACAATGAGTGAGTGAAAGAGAGTGAAGCCTCTTTACTGCAGTCATGGCAGTGATCCAATAGAAAGGAAATTTCTTTAAGGGTGTGGTGCACTTCTATTTAAGAAGACTTGTGGGAAGGCTGGTCTCTTCTTCTTTCTGCATTCTGCAACTGTCTCATTGTTCTTTGGTTCTTTGGACTTGAGGCAACAGCCCAACTTCTTGCTTGTCAAATTTGAAAATTATCAATGACCTGCTATATTGTTTGCTGAGCTGAGATTTATTCAACTCTGTAGCCACATGCCAGACCCACTGTTCTTGGATTCATTCACTTCTGCCTCCACTGACCTGTGGTCTTCCTGCTTCTTTGTTTTCTTAGGCTCTGCCACTACATAAATTAGGAAAACCCTCCAGTTTAACATCTAACACATAGACTAGACTATTCAGACTGGGCTTACCTGCTTATACAACAGTGTTAGTCACCTTCTTGATATAAATTACTTTAAAAAATATATACACATTGGGCTGAGCCCCGGTAGCATAGTGGTTGATTGAGGAACTGCGGCCCACTGGGCTGGTGGTTCAAATCCAGCAGCTCTCCAGAGGGCAGTGATGCGAAATATATATATATATATATATATATATATATATATATATATATATATATATCACACATATACACACACACATCACTGGCTTGGATTCTATGGAGAAGACTGCCTAACACAGATATGTTTGTTTCGCATTATATTGATGGCATGTTTATGCCTTGTATTAAGGCCATTAAATTTGTCACTATTTTTCATTAATGATTTTTGTAGTTCTAGGTTTCACATTTGTTTTTTTTGTATCAATCTTCAGCTCATTTTTATGTAATATGCTTTAATCCTTTTCAAAAATTGGTAGTCTTTAGGTGGTTAGTCTATACCAGTCATCTCCAGCACTCCACCCTTCTGGGTTGCTCTAAGTGTCTATCCTTATACCAGGACCAGGTGGCTTCCACTATTACGGCTGCATAGTAGGATTTTAGAGTGCAAAGTGAGAAGCTACCTTATTTGTCTTTCTTTAGCAGTTCTTCACTTAGCCTGACTTTGTGTACCCAGGGGGAAGACCTAGGGTTCTGAATCTCCACTAAGACTTAACACAAATGGTGGTGGTCTATAGGCATAGCTTGGGAGATATGAACTTGAGAAATATGTGGTAAAATGAGATGCTTCCTAATCTTTGTATTCTGCATGTATATGCCACAATCATATGTCTATAATCGACGGGGTCTATTTAATATAAATTTTTTATATTCCTTTAATGTTAAATGTACCTTATGTTTTGCACCTGTGCAGGTTTTAAAATGTAAACACATTTACAAATCAGATAACTTTCCTTCTCAGGTTGCTTGTTTGTGTTTTTTTCTATAATTGGGGAAAGAAACCCCTGGACTTGTCGGAGAAGGCTTTAGAAACTGCTCGTTTTGTAAGCATCATTTCCTGTTGGCAGCAAAGCGTCAAAATTCTCATGGATGGAAAATCAGCTTGTTGGGACCCTCTTCCCAGACTTCTCATGATTTGTTGAAAACATCTAGTGAGGGGTGAGGCGCACTTAAAGAAAATTCCATCAATCTTTTTGTGGTTGGAACTTCTATTTGTGCTGGACTCTGCATGCAGAAGCATTTCACTGGTATCAGCTGTCTCTGGTGTGCGTCTCCCTTCCCCACCCAAGATGAAGGCTGTTAGAAGCAGGTGAGTTACAGAGATGTGAAGTCAAGTTTCTGTTGGAATTTCATGCAAGGGATTTTAATTTTTCTCTATCTTTGAATCCCCTTGTATTCTTCCCAGATCATTAGGCTTCTGCCAGACCTCTGCAACAGGCATCAAATATTTTGCCAGAGCAACATATTACCAGAGCAAAATAAACACCTTCTGCCTCCCATCTGGTTGTTTCCCTGTATATTAAGAGTTTATGAGATTGATTGGGCTTTGGAGAGACACATTTGGCTGCTATTTCATACCTACAAGCCCATGCTCTATAAATCAAATGACTTGTTTGTTCCCAAGGGCTTCTAAAATCACTAATTGGCCCCTCTCCTTGCAAGGTCAGCTAAGTGTTTATTTTCTTTGTTTTATGGAAATGACACCACTGTGCCCCTGCCATGAATAAATATGAATAACACAAGGCTCTTTGAGCAGTTATATGTAAGCTTTAAGTTCTTTCTCGATGGAGGAGATATTTGAGAAATATGCTTTATATGCAAAGCTTCAGGCATTTAGAATGATTAAGTTCACAGCACAAAGGTGACTTCTGTCCTCAAGAATCTTACTGTTCCTTACTGATTCCTGTCCCACAGAGGGGAGCTTGAGCTATGATTGCTGTCTTAGTCCACGTGCATGCTATTTCTTTGAGCCATCTTTGAGTTCCTTCAGGTCTATCCACATGGCCAGCAAGAATGATGAATTGACACTGTCTCCCTGTGTTCTTTTACGAGTGGAATAACAATGACACCTAGAAAGAGTTCATCAGTACTCAAAGCTCTTGGCAATACTTTTAATTCATGGAATCAGACTCTCTATTTCATTCCACAGTGAACAGCCCAGCACTTTTTGGCTGTTGGTGAGCCTGGATTCTATCTGAGAGGCAAGGCCTGTTTTCATGAGTCGTAGTAGCATGATTTACCAGAGTCTCCTAGTGGAGTCTAAAATAATACTACACCCTTAGGGAAGTTGGAAGTGGTGATACAAAGATTAATAAGAGGGCTGAACCCCGGTGGCATAGTGGTTGAGTGCAGGACTGAGGCCTACGGGCTTGGCGGTTCAAATCCAGCAGCGGCTCTCCAGGAGCAAGGCTGGGTAGCTCCCACAACCACCAGAAGGCAGTGATGCAAAAAAAAAAAAAAACCCCACCCAAACACCAAAGATTAATAAGAAACAACAGAGCACAGTGTCAAAATTTCTGAGGGAAGAACAGAAACTATAAGAGGTGAAACCCTAGAAAGGATACAAGCAAAAAATTCCAAATTAAATTTTTCTTCATAGCCTAACCACCGAAAACCAAATGCATAGGCATCAAGTAGATGCTGACTCATAAAGACCTTACAGGACAGGTAGAACAGACGTGGTGAATTTCCAAGACTGTAGCTGTTTACAGTGTTAGAAAGCCCTGCCTTTCTCCAGTGAAAAAGCTGGTGGTTTCAAAGTGCTGACTTTGAATCACGGCCTAATGTGTCAGCGTGACACCACCAGGACTCCTTCTTGTAGCTGAAGTATAGAATCTATTGTACAGACAATCTTTGTTTCTCATGGTTCTGAAACACACACATTTTAGACACGTGATTTAGTTAAAATAATACCATTGCCTCAGCAATACAATTCAGAACTGTTACCATGGGATAGTAATTGTGCAGCAATGCACGAAGTAGAATATTCCCAGAGAGCTTCTCAGTTCAGAAATCCTAACATAAAGAACAGATCTGAAACCCTGGTGGATAGTAGGTATGCATTGGGCTGCTAACTGCAAGGTCAGCAAGTCAAAACCACCATCAACTACTTGAGAGACAAGACTTTCTACTCCCAGAAAATTTATGGACACCCACCAGGGAAGGTCTACTCCATCCTAAATGATCTCTCTGTGTTGGAATCAATTCCGTGGCAGCGTGTTTGATTTGGGTTATCATTATCATGGACCTAAACTTTTTTCAAAAGTGATTGGTCATGATCACCTGTTATCTAGTACCTCAGCTTATACTTAATAAGATATGTAGTGTGTCACTTCCTTGCCTTCCAGTGATAAACCCAAGTGACCCTGTACCAAAAAAGGAGACTTAAAAGGGGGTTTTGAACAGCAAATATGATAGGGCAACAAAGAAACAAAGAATACACATCGTTAGGTTTGGTCTGCCCCCCACCCGATTGCTTGTTTCTCAATCTGTATAATGTGAGATGCGTGGCTTTTCTTCTACACCTACTGTGCTAAGCATACTTACCTCAGTGCATTCATGTTGTATTTGTCTTTCTGTGATTAGCTAATTTTATCCAGTAGAGCGATTGCTGAGTTGAAAGGTAACTCAGGTTCCATTTGCTTTAAACATCACCAGATCGCTTTCCATAGAGGCTGTATGTGTCTACAAAAACATTAGCCGTGGAAGAGAGTTCCTATCTTACCACTTCCCCTCTGTGTTAGTGTAGGTTGACTGGAGAAACAAATTCATAGATATTCCTATGTGGATAAGAAAGAGCTTTATATAAGAGAGTAATTGTAAATTAAGTAAACATCCCAGTCCAGTCCAGATCAAGTCCATCAGGCCAATATTATCCCATATGTCGGATACTAATTTCCTCTTCAGGCAATGCATGTCATTACACCGAGTGCAGGAAGATCACAGACCACTGGGTGGAAAGTGTTGCGGAAGCATCTTATTGCTGGTGTGGGTCTCCATGTGACTCCTTGAGCTCCAGTGCGAAGGTTCCATCAGTGTAGTTCCATGTGTCTTGTCAGCATAAAGAATGTGGATCTGGCTTCCCGTGAGCTATTTATCTCCAAAGGGCCTCCAAATAGGGTCACCAAACTGCAACCTGATTGGCAGGGTAAATTTTCCTTTCACTCTTAATACTCCCAAGATGAGATCAGAATTTGTAACTGCCATTTCCTCCAACATTTGTTGCTCTCTGATTTCTTATTTGGGCTATGCTCAAGGGTGATAAGTGGTATTTCATAGTTGTTTTACTTTGCATTTCTCTGATGGATAATAATCAGGAGCATTTTCTCATGTTTATTGGCCATTTGGGTCTCAAACCTAGTCAAACTTCTGTTCAGATCTTTTCCTCACTTCTTCAGGGGGTTAACTGTCAACCCAAAGAAGGGGAAAGGGGAGGGAAAAGGTGGGTAAGAGAGAGATTATGGTACTAGGGGAGCAGGGCACTAATCCACCCGCAGGAAGGGTACTGTTTATGAATCCACAGAAATGGGAGTGGGAACACAGACTTCACCATGGCATGCCAAACCTTGAGGGCAATGTAATCACATGGAGACTCAGGAATAGAGAGGTGTACAGGGCCAGCCCAAATCACAGCCCAAATGACCCCTCCCCAGAGGTATGTGCAACAGAGGACAACACTAAAAGTACAGTCTGGGGACAGGGTCCGGTCTGCCATGCCCACATGGAAGCAAACCATGGAAGAAGAAGGAAGAGTGAGGTCCTAGACCCCATGCTGGCACACCATGTCCCGAGGATGGCATCCTTACACAGAGCTGTTAAGGCACAGAGAGGAATGAAGGGCTGACATCAGCTCAAGACAAGATGTCCCTAGCTGGAGCATACCACGACAGAGGACAGTACTGGGGACGTGGTGGAGAGGGAGTCTGGTCTGACACCCCTCCCTCCCACACACACCCGTCCACACAGTGAGACGAATCAAAAGGGGAACATAACAGATCAGCAGTGAGAACAGAGCAAAGCCACAGCACCCCTGAGGAGCCCTCCCACTAGACTTCAAGCTAAGACTGGCAGTTCCTGGAATCCCCCAGCACCAGGGGGGAGATAGTCAAAAAGGCCAGCAGACAGACCTGGAATCACGTATGCTTTCTTTGGCGAGGTCTTTTTTATCTTTAAAAAATTCAGTCCTTTTTGTTTTGTTTTGCCTCCGTTATTGTTATTTTGCTTACCTATATAAGATAGGCATGGGAAGCAAGCCCAAGGAGAAAGAAAGCACAGGTTCGGGAGGGACTTGGAGGGAGGAGGAGACAGGGGAAGGGAGAGGTGAGCAAACAGGTGAGAAGACAGGAATTAGAAGCAAGTCTAAGAATTAAGCAACAGGACTGAAGATTCTGGGGGACAGGGGGGTGGGGAGGAGGCAGGGGAAAGGAGCAGAGAGTAAACAACAATGTAGACAACAAGGAAGATGTAGAGATTCTGGTGGTGTCGGAGTAACAGCAACCTAGCTGAGAGGAATTACTAAGAGGCAGAAGAAGGGTCAGCAGTGCGGTGGGGCAGAAGGAAGGTGAACAGAAACAGAAGAAAGATCTAGGAAGCAAAGATATGGATAGAGGTATACACATAGGGGGGGCGCATATGTAACTATATTAGTTCACAAAAATATCAGTATTGGCTTATATACCTATATTTCTATGGCAATACATTCAGGAAGTGGCCTGGAGACCAGTAGGGATGTAGTGAAAATAAAGAGAGGGGGAAAAGAGAAAGAGAGAAAGGAGAGAACCAAACTAAAAACAAACTAACACACAGAGCAAAGATTAAAAAAAATGAACAACAACAGCAAAGAGATGAGCCTCCTGAGACTGTGGTGGGAAAGAGAGAAGAGCTAGAAGAAGCAGAGAAAAGGGGAAAGAAGTGAACAAAATAAGAAAACAATAAAAATAAATATAGATACAGCGGAGCCCGAGCCATGCCTTGTGCAGCACCGCCGCTTGCTGTATAAAGCCCTGCTACGGAGGGCAGGCTGGTGCTGTCCTGGCTGGGTGGGCAGAGCTGCCCTCGGCAGAGGTTTGGGAGCTGGAGACCAACAGTGAAAGGAAAGGGAGTGCAAGAGTGAAGGAGGAAGAAAAGAAGAAGAAAAGAAAGAGAAAGAAGAAAAACAAAGCAAAACCCAAGTGAGCCGGCTGAGACTGACAATGGTGGGAAAGAGAAGAATGAGAGCAGGAAAAAAAAAAAAAAAGAGTCAAGAGCTATCTGTGCCCTGATGGCTTAAATGTGGGGCTGAAGGGATTTGGACCCTGCCCCAAGGCGGTGCGTCTGCCCTGTGGGTGTAGGATCCCACGGGTGCGGGTCGGTATTTCTCCAGTTGGCAAGATGGCCAGGGAGGCCAGGCGGAGGTTTCCTCAGCAGCATGGAGTGCTGGAGAGGGCCGTCTTAGCTGCCTTGTGCCTTGGGCAGCACTGTCTCAGAGGGCGGGCTTGAGCCCCCCCACTGTTTGGACAGAGATGCCCTAGGTGGAGAGCAGTGGTCCCGAAGCCAGCAGTGGCATGTGAAAGAAAAGAGAGAGGGGGGAAAAGAAGAAAAGGAAAGAAAAAAACTATTGGGCTGTCACTGAGACTGACTGTGGTGCGAAAGGGAGAAGGGAGAGAAGAAAACAAGGCCGGGTGTAATTACCCTCTTAGGCAAGATGACAGCAGAGGGGAGCAGAGCTTCCGGGGTGGTGGAGAGGACGAGTATCACTGCCTTGTGCCATGGACAGCACTGCCACAGCAGGAGGAAGGTCCTTCCGTCATATGTAGGGCCCTAGGACAGACAAGGGATCCCCCAGGCATGAGAAGGACTGTTAGGTTCAGGCAAGATTTCCCCAGCTGTGGGTAGGTCCCCCAGGACAGGCAGTAGCTCCCTGCCTTGGGCTAGCAGAGTTGCTGTCCTTTGTGCTGAAGGTGCTGATGTGTCAATAGCTCGGTTTTGTTCTGTTTTTCCTGGCCAAGTGGAATGGAATTCATCTAGCCCCTTGGCTGTGAGTTGTTGGCGCCTTGTGGAACGGTTCTGAGACTGATGCTTCCGCCAGAGGGTCTTGCTTATGCTGAAAGGCCCTGGGCTATGCTCGGTAGCTAACTTCTGGCATTTCTTAGCCTTGACTGCCTTGCTAAGTTGATGTATGCCAAAGGACTTGTCCTGCGTGTTTGTCCTAGAGTTGCCTGAGATTTGAAGTTTTTGCCAAGCAAATATTTTTTTCTCTTTGACATTGGGCTTGTGGGGTACCCTGATTCCGGGACTGTCATGCTGACCCCAAGGGGAGGAGATCTAGTTGATCAGAGAGGTTATTTTCATCGCAGTCAACTGGAACTGAATCCCTCCCCCCACCCCCCCAACTCCTCTAAGGCTACCATTTATGCTCTGCCAAACTGCAATCTGACACAAGTAAATTTCTCAACATCTTTTCCATTGGTGCAAACCTAGGGCTCCCCATGCCACCACCCCCAGACTGCAAGCACAAGGTAGCCAACAGCGCAGGGAACTCTGGGGTGGGGTCTGTGACCAGATCCACTGTTAGAGGTTCTCCTCAAGTCTGGGACCACTACCACTTTTAGACAGCAGCGCGGGCCAACCGCAGCTCACTGCCAGAAGAGGACCCCAGGAGGGGCTCAGTCTGGTGGAGCTCCCGATCTCAGCACAATGAACCCACAGCATCTCAGTGCGCTCTCAGCTCACTTGGTGAGAGAAACTTTTTACAGAGCAGGAGTATGGACCAGACCCCAGTATCCTGATTCTAATTGTAGTATTTGACCTCCGAGTCTCATTCTCCTTACCTCTGAGTTTTCTGGTCTGGCATCAGGAGCTCTGGGCAGGCAACCATACCTGGAGGCCACCTTCTCTTTTATCCCTTCTGTTAGCCGATTTTTGCAAACCCTCATTAAGAGGTATAGCCATGTCATCTCAGAGCGTATGGTCCCCATGACAGGGGTGATAATCCTAATTAGGGTTTTATCAGGAACTGCATCAGACCTCACAAGTTTATTTCAATTCTGGGCATGGATTTTATCACCTCTCTATGGAACCGCTACACAGACTCTTTCCCTCGAGAGGTAAAAACTGAGACATGGAATGAAGATAGACTTGAGACACAGAACGGGAGGTTCAGAGCAGTTTTATTAGGGTGAGCTTTATTAGGAGAGCAGAAAAAGGGACAGGAGCATCTTAAGCTCCTGGTCAGGTTACACATGGGAAATTGTGCCTGTCGGTTAGGCAGTGGGACATTTGTAGGATTTGCGTCAGGGAAATATGCAAATGAGGTGAAGAAAGCTGATGGTGCTTGTGCAGATAGGAAGAAGGGAGGCTTCCTGGTGCTGCAGCTGCAGTCTGAGTCCTTCACAGACCAGCCTCTTGGAATGTCTGGGAAGAGGCTTCACAGTCCAGATCTGGCCTTGGGAGGCTGGGGGAAGGGGAGGTATGTTGTAACTTGGCCCAAACACATAGACCAGACCCTACCCAAAGATCCTTGTCTTTGGGAGACAGGGTAGTTGTAAGAATATATAAGTCCTAAGACTGAAGGACAAGAGGGGCAGGGTCTGAAGGTGGAATCTTTGGATAAATCGGCGAGGGAAGAAGGGCTGAGCATGAAGAATTTGGCAGAGTTAAAGACAGGAGAAGGGAGGGGGCAGTTAGCCCAGTAGGTGGGAGTTGGAGGAGGGACAATGGTGATGAAGAAGGAGGAGGGGGCAATGTGGAAGATGATGGCGAATCGGAGAATGGCATGTGGGTGGAGGCAGATGAAAAAGGAGAAATTGGAGGATGAAGGAAGGGTGGTTTGGAGGAGACAGAAAAAGCCTGCGTGGTTAGGGATGACACAGGAAAAGGTTTGTAAGGGGGAGGAGAGATAGAGGCAGAAAACAGAGAAGGAAGGAGAGACAGGATGTGAGGAGCTTCTGTGGGCAGGGTAGCAGGTTCAGAGGGATCCAAAGAGGATTCATTGTTTGAGAGAGACACAACTTTCCTTAATTAGCAGGATTGGGAAGGGGGAATGTTTTGACACAGATGGTGAAAAAGAAGGGTGAATTTAGCCTGCAAATAGGGAATTTCTAGAAATTTGCCATTAGGCTGACGAAATTATCAAGATCTCAGAGGATTTTTAAATCTAGAGGGCCATCTTGTGACCATATTTTTGAGTTATTGTCCAATTTTTCTAAGGCCAGATTTTGACACCTAGAAAATTATATTTTGTGGTCTAATAACTGAACTGAAGCCTAGAAATTTAAGATTTGCCAGCAGATACCCTAGAGGGGGACTTGGGGGCAGCCCAGATTGGTTATTCCCCATGGGGGAGGGGATGAGAATGAAATTTGAGCTTGTGAAAAGAGTTTTTTTTTTGGCATCACTGCCCTCTGGTGGTTGTGGGAGCTACCCAGTCTTGCTCCTGGAGAGCTGCTGCTGGATTTGAACTGCCAAGTCCGTGGGCCGCAGTCCTGCACTCAACCCCTACACCACCAGGGCTCAGCCCGAGCTTGTGAAAAGTTTAATGAATTCAGAAACCAGTCTTGATTAGACCCAAGATAAGTGGAGTGGCAGAGTAAGAAGGTGTTCTCCAGGGCTGAGCCCTGGTGGCGTTGTGGTTGAGTGCGTGACCCACTGGCTTGGCAGTTCAAATCCAGCAGCAGCTTTCCAGGAGCAAGGCTGGGTAGCTCCCACTGCCCCCCCCACCAAAAAAAAAAAAACCAGCATCAAAAAGGTGTTCTCCATTAAGTCCCACCCAAGCTGGGAGTCATCTGACCTGGTCCCAAGAATTTTCAAAACATAAGAAAGGCCTTAGAGATGGGCAGAAAACTCAAAATGGGGGCTCAAAACAACTCACCTAAAATCAGCTGTCCCTTTAAGATACCTGCTCCATTAGGTCCAGGAAGGCAGTCCAGGAAGGTCATCGACCTAAAAAGTGTGGCCACACAGCTCTCTGGAAGCTATTCCCTCCCAGATTTCAGCATCCTACAATGGAAAAAGAGAGCAGTGGGGAGAGCAGGAGTATCAAGAAATGGGCTTTATTGGAGAAAAACAGTGAAAAAGTCAGAGTGAAGCAAGAACAGTAAACAGGGTGGAGGGAAATAAAAAGGAGAAAGGGGAAGTGGAGAAAATGGAGAAGGCCCAATGTGAGTGTGGCGAGAAGAGATAAATCCTTGGGGGTGGAGTCTGGTGCCCAGGGTCGCGGAAGCATCGTGCATTGTCCTGATTGGTGAATGTCAATGAGGCAGGGTGATGACGCAGCCTCTGATGCACATAAGTGGTCTTTGCCGTGTGTGGGAAGACGTGGAAGTGCAGAGAATCAGGCTTAGGAGACGTTCCAAATAGCCAGGCGCTGTGCCATTCTCAGCTGGACCTATCAATTCCAATCATGACCACTAACCTTGCTGTTCCTCTCAATACAAACCCATGATCCAAGTATACAGAGGCAGTCTTCATTCTGCACAGCGATTCAGACCTATAGAAATGATGGTGCAAATTTAAACTGGACAAAACCACCCTAAAAACAATGATCAGAATGAAGAGTTTCTCAACATGCAGGAAATGTCAAAACACTGAAACTCTTTTCCTGGGTTGTGAATTCATATGCATTTTTTAGACTAGTAAGACTCATATTTATTTATTACACTGCAATTTCAATCACTCAAAACACCGTGAAAACTAAGTGTTTTGTTTCTTTGTAAATAATCTATTAAGAGTAGCTTGAGGGCTGAGCCCCGGTGGCGTAGTGGTTGTGCACAGGACTGTGGCCCACTGGGATGGAGGTTCAATTCCAGCTCATAGGAGCAAAGACTGAGCCTCCTACTCCCACCACCAGAGGGTAGTGATGCCAAAAAAATAATAAAATAAAAAAAAGAGTAGCTTGAATAGTTATTGCATCGGTTTATAGCGTTTTTTATCAGGTGAGCATCTTTTCTGTTCCTTGATGAATTGTCAGACTTGTGTCTAAATTTAGATCTCCTTCCAAACCTTATCCTGTGTGCATACCATTTCATGAAATTCTTCCACGAGTTATTTCTATGCAGCTAAGCTTCTAGCTGGTATCACTTCCCTGTTCATCATACTTTGATAATATTGCTGCTTCACGAAGGACTAGGTCTCATTCTACCTTTGCTTTGCAGTTATTATTTTCAAGTTTACCAATGCATGTTATTTAATTTTACTCCCCTCACCATCACTGCATCATAAAAATATTTGTGAATCCAATCCACAAAATATAGAAATTGATCCCATTCCAATCTCCCCATTTCTCCATGCTCATTAGAAGCCGAACCTGTGACATTCTCTCTGATGTTAGCTACAAAGAACTTTGTCCGAGCTCAGGAAATACAATAATGCTGTCCTTCAGGCTACTAGGTTGGCAAATGCCAGTGACAAGCTCATGGAGTACACATGACAGTCCGTCCTTCTGAGGACTAAGTCAAGCAGCTACCATCTCAGGTCTAGTTTCCCAACACTGCAAGCCCAGGAGCCCACAGACACACTTATTTATTTATTTTTATATCCTCACTCCCTTGTCCTTTCTGGGCTTGATAACTTGCTGGAACAATTCATGGAGAATACATCCATATTACATCCATACGACAGCAACTTTTTACATGGACAGAAAGAACATAAATAAACTCAAAAGACTAGATCTAGGAGAGTTTCCAACATGAAACTTCCATTTATAAAGAACTCTCCCTGGATCATCTGCTCTCAGATGTTCTTGCTAATTAAGATTTTTTTTTTGAGTTTTTATCAGCCAGTCCTGCATAATAGGCTAAAATAAATCCTGCCTCTTGAGACTAATTGATATTATCTTCCTAGTTTAATTATTTTTGATGTGGCCAGGCCTCAATCATCAGCACAAATTCTTACGTGTGACTTAGAAGTCCCAAACCAACGCACCTCAATTTCTCCATCCTTCTTCATTTCTCCTGTGTGTTCTAATCAGACGTGCCCCTCTCCCCAAGTTGCAGCTTCAGTGCTCTCCTCTGAAGTGCATTCTTCTAGGGGTGGAGAGTTCACATAGTTGGGTTCGGGAGCATGCAGACCCTCTTTGTTGGCTCCCTGACACACGCCAGTATGTTGTATTCATGTATTGGTGTGCAAGGTTGAAGGTTTGTCTCTCTCTCTCTCCCTCCTGTGCAGACATTAATAATACCCTTCTTTTGGGTGGGTTAGTGCCTTGCTCCCCGCCCCCCAACCCATGTCTTTTTTTTCTTCTTTCTTTCCCCCCTCCTATTTAGTTGGCTGCTATATTATCCCTGGATTGGGTTTGGTCTCTGCCATAGTACCTGGACCTCACCCCAGCAATGTATGTATACACCAGCTCTTCCCTTATGCCCCATTCATTAAGCTTACCTGCGTACACTCATGTTGCCCTTGTCCTTTTGTGCTTGACTTAATTTGCTTAGCATCATTTCCCCTACTTCTTCCCATGTGACAATGTGTTCCATGCATGCATCGCTGCTTTGTAGGCATGCATGGTACTCCATTGTATGTATGCTTCTTGACCCATTCTTCCTTTGATGAAAATTTGGATTGTTTCCAAGTCCTTGCTATTGTGAACTGTGCTGCAATGAGCATTGGGGCACAAAGGTCTGGCTATAGTTTGTTTCTTGCCTATTCCAGCTATATGCCCAGTAGGGGAATTGCTGGGTTGTTTGGTAGCTCAATTTCCATCTGCTTTAGATATCACCAAATCGATTTCCATAGTAGCTGCACATACCCGCAGGTTTGCCAGCAGTGGATAAGAGTTTCTATCTCACCACAGCCCCTCCAACACTTGTTATTTTCGGATTTTTTGAATTAAGCTATCTTTGAGGATGTTAGGTGGTATCTCAGAGTTGTTTTTATGTGCATTTCTCATATAGCTAACGATTGGGAACACTTTCTCTTTCAGATTGCTTCCCCTGTGAAACTTCTGTCCAGGTTCTTTGCCCACCTCTTTAGTGGGCAGTTAGTTTTTTTCTTATTGTAAGTAGCACACTATTGTTAAAAGTGCCAGCTGCCAAAATTGATGAGTTATGTTTTCAAAGCCTGTCTGCTAGCTTCTACCTTTTAATGCCTGAGTTTATTCTATTGATATCCAGTGTTATTGCATCCGTGTACTCTGTGATGTCATCTAGTATCTTTTGTGTTGGGTGTTTCCTACCTTTATTATCCATTATGTGTGTGTTTCATTTTTGCCTTCTTTCCACCATTGAGTTAGTGCTATCTTGGGGGCTGTTTTCTCTGTTTCCCTCTGAATGGAGTAGTTCTATGTGACAGTGTGTGTTGATTTTCTGCCTGTACTGGATTGGCAAGGATCTTTTGTAGGGCTGGGGTATTTTGTACCTATGTTTAGGGTTTTTCCTTATGTGGGAAGACTCTTACTTTTCCATCTATCTTAAGAGATAATTTGACTGGATATAGTATTCTTGTGTTTTCATTCTTTTCCTTCAGTTTTTGGAATATGTTTCTCCCCTCCCTCCTCTTCTTCATCATATCCACTGATAGGCCTGAACTTGTTTGGGTGTCTTTTTAAGTGACTATTTGTTTTTCCCTAGGTGCTCTTATGATTTTCTCCTTTTCCTCATAGTTGAACAATTTAACTATTATGTGTCTTAGTGACTTCTTGGGAATCGGTTTGGTTGGTGTTCTTTGGTCTCCTGAATGATTGTCAGATTTTCATTTATTAAGCTGGGGAAATTTAAGCCGCCATCTAGCTGAGAAGCAACAAAGCCCACATGGAAGCAGCACATCAGCCTGTGTAATCATGAGATGCCAATGGGATCAGTTATCATTCATCTAAGACCCAAATCAAAATCATACCAGTGTAAATGTGGGGGGAGGCATGATGAGTAGAGACCCAAAGCCCTTCTGTATACAATTGTACATCTCCCCACAGAAGGGTCACAAGAAAAAGATGAGCCAGTCAGGGGATAGGAGAGCACTGATGAAACACATAATTTCCCTTAACTTCCCCTCCACTATCATAACATAAATTCTACCTTACAAATAGAATTAGAACAGACCATGTACACTCTTACAGATAAAAGGCCACAACACAGGGAACTGAGGATAGATAAACTCCTCAAGGCCAACAACGAGAATATAGATACCAGGAGGATAAGGGAAAGGTGAGGGGAGAAAGGGGGGGGTAGACCTCAAGGATCAACATATAAGCCCTCTCCCTGGGGAATGAACAACAGAAAAGTGGGTGAAGGGGACAATGTAAGATATGAAAATAATAATCTATAACTTATCAAGGGTTCATGAGGGAGGTAGAGCAGGAGAGGGAGGGAGAAAAATGAGGAGCTGAGACCAAGAGCTCAAGTAGAAATAAAATGCTTGGAAAATGATGATGACAACATACGTACACATGTGCTTGACACAATGGATGAATGTGTTGTGATGTGATGAGAGATGTGAGAACCCCTAATAAAACTATTTAATAAAAACTACTTCTATTTCATAAGAAGTCCTTTCAAGCACATAAAAGGAAGAGGCATTGATAGTTTGGGTTTTAGCAAATGAAAATTCTATACAATACCGTGTTTGTGGGTCAATGATTTATAAAATGTAATTGGATATCTTATGAGCAAATAAAATTTGCGCTAGATGAAAAGAAAATCTGCTAACAAGGCAGCTAATTAAGACACAATTAAAGAGACACTTCAGGATCCAAAAGAAAATCCTGCACAGCTTTTAATTTCTTCTCTCAAAGGCTTTCCTTAAGTTTACCAGTGTGGCAGTGACATAATCTGTCAACTTGGCCTGTCCATCAGGTCGCAGGTCGATGACCTCATCTGGAGACTCTAAGGAGGTAAATAGCTCATTGGAGTTGGGACACACTCAATCCCTGGAAGGCATTCCTAGGGAAAAGACACATGGAGCCAAGCAGAGCCAAGGAACTGGAGGAGTCACATGGAGACACCTGGCAGCCCTGAGATGCCTTCACTGCCACTGGATCCACAAGACTTTCCACCTGCTTTCCTGTGATCTCCCTGCATTCGGTGTCATTGCATGTGTTGCATGAGTCTGAATGGGAATTTGTAGTTTGGTACCAGACATATGGGCTAATGTTGGACTTATGGATCTGACCTGGACTGGGCTGGGATGTTTCTCAATATACAATTGCTCTTTTAGTTTTTTGGGGGCATCACTGCCCTCTGGTGGTGGGAGCAGGAGGCCCAGCCTTTGCTCCTGTGGAGCTGGATTTGAACCTCCATCCCAGTGGGCTGCAGTCCCGCGCACAACCACTACGCCACCGAGGCCCAGCCCTACAATTGCTCTTTTGCATAAAATTCTTTCTTATACACATATGA
>PVJH01034102.1:0-20948 GCA_004026705.1 Nesogale talazaci | reverse complement strand
GGCCTCCCACTCCCACCAGAGGGCAGTGATGCTCCCCCCAAAAAACAAACAAACAAACAAAGAAATATTCTTTAATGGTTTTCTGGAGTGGGAGGCCGAGGAGGGTACATTTCAGGCTAGAGAGTGTCAACTGGGGTGAAGGGCAAGATGACATCCAATAAGAGAGAGTGGGCAGACAATGGCAGAGGCGGGCAGGGGGGCACTAAGAGGAGTGCCAGAGTGGAAGGGCACAGAGGCTATTGCTGTCGGATACGCAGTCCTGAAGTAACGGGGTCTCAGAGCAGCTGAATGATGAGACACACAGGCTGGGCAGGGATCGGAGGGAGAGTGGGAGTCTACACACAAATGCATGGAAATCTGACAGGATGTTTGTATGTGTCATTTACCTTTGTTGCAAAAATACCGTGAATGACATAGAGCATTTGAGGGGTGGGGGAGAACGTCTTAGATGTAAGTAAGCACTCTGAGGGAATGAGTCACTGGACTTGTGGGCTCAAAATAACCATCTCAGGGGTTACCAAGGTCGATCCACAAAGGCAATGCAAAGTGCTACTTTGATGAGTACCAACAGGGGGCTTACAAGCTTGTGACCTGCATCTAAGGATCAACTATTGGTCTCTCTGTGTCCAGAGAAAGAGGAGTGAAAAATAAAATCGAAGACATGGAGACAATTAGTTCAATGGACTAGTGGACCACAAGGATACAAGTCTCCACAATGATGAGTTGGAAGGACGAGAGTGTCTGGCGACCACTACCAACTATCCTGAGAGAGACCATGCTAGAAGGTCCTGCATAGAGAGGGAGAAAAGTTGGAGCAAAACTCAAGTCCTTAAAAAGGTCAGGCTTACTGGTTGGATAAAGATTGGTGGAACCCCAAGACTATGCTCCTTAGTCGCCCTTCAGGTCTGGAAACGAACTCACCCTCATGGCTCTATTTTCAGCCAAATAACAGATCTATAAGGTGGACAATAACACTCGGGAGACCTACTTGTCTTTGGGATAATTGAGCCCTGGAGATCAGAAGAGTAACAGCTACCCAAGAACAAGTCCAGCAGGGTGAGGGAAGGAGGAGTAATGAAACTGGGACCAGAGTGAAGAAGCAGGATGAGCAATGTCCCAGTGTGGGGAATGTGATCAGGCACTAACTGTGTTCTTAAAGGAAAGAAAGCCCCAGGAAGCACAGCTTTACTCTGGCACATCTCAGGCCAGTCTGAGTCAGGGCCAACTCAATGGCAAGCACTCCTATCTTTAACATAATCCAGCACACAAAGATATCTAGTAGATTGTTTTCTTGTTTCATGCTTTAAAAAAAGAATGGAAAAGCTTTCTCTAGACCTGGAAATTCCCCCAGAGAAGCAGAGAGTGGGATTCCTCCGAGCACAGACAAAGGGAGCCTTTCCCTGGGGCCAGTGTCCTAAAGCCAGACTGCTAGTCTCCTATGCTCAGAGACAATCCATTGGGTTGTTAAGCCATATGGTATTTCTGTCATAGTAGCACTGAGAAACTAAAACAACCTATTTGCTCTCAGGGGAGGCATAAGCCCAGAATTCCTTTCCCTCAGCCCCTTGGGTGTGACAGGCTTCATCGATGTGGAGCCAGTTCTGACTCAGAGAGAGGGGAGCGTAGAATGGCTCCCTGAGGCTTCCCAGGCGGCAATCCTGATGGAAGCGCAGGACTCAAGGTCTGTGCTCTTGGGAGAAGTTGGTGGGTTTGAACTTCTGACATTTGTGTCAGTAGGCAAGAACTTAATCACTGTACTACCAGAGCTCCCTGTGAGATAGCAGGAGATAATCACAGGTCCAAAGACAAGCTGAAGTCTCCTTTAGAAGTCATGATGATAGCACTTGCACTGACATGGCAGAATGTGTATGATTCAATGTTGAGTCAGGGCTACCAAGTCACACCTTTCATTGTCCTTCCATGATACTCGTTTAGCTCATCAGGTCTCATAAACTCTCATCTACCACTGTTGAAATATAGAAAACATAGACAGGGGATGGGGAGTAAGAAAACTCAACCAAAAGAAAGTCTTCAGATCAGAAATTTTTTCCTTTAGGGTGATAGAGAATGTCTTATCTAATGTCTTGTGTTTTGAAGTGTACCTCTCATTTGTTTTCAATGTCATTTGTTGTGTCGGGTGGTTGTGAGGTGCTATGGAGCTGAGTGAGTCCCTGGTCTCGAGGAGAACAAAGCAAACACGGGGTTTCCCAGGTGGACCGCCAGGACTAGCTCCCACAGATACCTCGGTGGGCTCGAACGCCCATCTTTCAGTTTAACAGCAAGAGTGTACCCATCTGGTACCAGGCTTCTTGTGTGACAGGCATTTGTATTTGATACTTTGTATTTCATGCATGGAGGGATTTTAGACACTTTTCTTCCTACCTTGCAAGGCACCAATAAGAAAGGTGCATCTGTTAGAGCTGGGAAAGGCAGCGCCTGTTAACCCAGCGGGAAGAGCCAGGTCAGAGTCATCCCCACCGAACCCTGTGCTGGTCCACAGCTGTCATACAATGATGGCCAGGACCTTGGAATCTTAGCCCAATATTTCTTCATAGCAGAAACCTCAGACTAGTGCTAGACATCTCATAAGATTGTTGCCTTTCTACTCTTTTTAAACCATTGAAGAGCATAGACTCTTTGAGGGGCACAACAAGCAATTACAAATCAGTGATTCTGAATTGAACTTGTTTTGATAATGGACTGCTAACGATTTCTCTGGAACAATGGAGGGAAATGGAATATGGACTGAGTCTGTTGTACAGGAGCCCTGGTGACATAATGGGTTAAGCATTACGAGGACAGCACTTTGCACCCACCAGCTGGTCCTCAGGAGAAAGACAAGGCTTTCTACTCCCATCAAGATGTATATTCTCAGAAACCTTATACAGGGTCATTATGCATTAGAATTGAATCAAAGGCCATAGGTTTGGGATTTGTTGTTGCTTTAATTGACTACACTACAGAACTAATCTGCCTTGGAAGAAGTACACCTAGAATGCCTCTTAGGAGTTAGGATGGTGAGATCGCTGTCATATGCCATACATTTGTTATCAGGAGAGGCCAGTGTCTAGATAAGAACATTATCCATATTTCTGACCACTTCAAAGAAAGATGACCCGATACACAGCATAAATGATCGAACAATACCATTAATATCCCACAAATAAGATTTTGCTAAAGATAATTTTTAAAATAATTGCAGCAGTACAGCAACCAGTCCCTAGAAAAGGACATTGTGCTTGGTAAGATAGAAGATCCATGTGTTAGGCTGTGTTGACTAGAGCAATAAATCCAGTGGCATTCATATAGGTGTAAGAAAGAGCTCTATATTAAGAAATAATTATATATATTTCTTTTTTTGGAGGGGGGGCATCACTGCTCTCCGGTGGTGGGAGTAGGAGGCCCAGCCTCACTGCTGGAATTGAACCTCCATCCCAGTGGGCCGCAGTCCCACGCACAACCACTACACCACCGGGGCTCAGCCCAGAAATAATTATATATCAAGAAAACATCCCGCTCATTCCAATTCAAGTTCACAAGTCCAATACTCATCTATAAGTCTCTCTTAGGTTCACGCAGTCCCATACAATGATGCGGAAGGCAGGAAGATCACAGGCCAGTGGGGACAGCGTCGTGTGGATCCAAGGTTGGTGGAAACATGGCAGGGCTGCAGCAGCTCTCAGGATCGCCAGCAAGCAGGAAGGGGAAAGCAGAGCAGGGTAGTGGTGGTGGGTTTTCCAGCGCCCTCGTTATGAAAAGGCCACACCCCCAGGGAGGAACTATCAGGCTGTTACCTAATTGACAGGTTGATTATCACCCTGACCCTTTTACCTGTCTTCAAAGTGACATAAAATTATCTGGCAGTTACAATCAGTAAACGGGAGGAGGACCCTCGGTCAGAAGAATGGACACAGAGGCTGAAAAAGTGCTGAAAGGTAACAATGATGATGAAGATGGCACCGGACCAAGCAGTGGTCCCACCTGTTGCATACAGAGTTGCTGTGAGTGAAGCCAACTAATAACCTCTAACGACCACACACAACCTTCGTGTCTAACAACAGTCTATGGAGAGTTTTCTAGATCAGTCACACCCTGTCTTGAGAGCCTGTGGACTACATTAAGATTTAATCCAAACCAACACATTTAAAACAAGGGAAAATGAGGGTGGAAAAAACTTTTAGTAATATATGTAAAATACATATGCCTACAGAGTTTACAGATACATACATTGGCTGAATAGATAGTGATCAATTATGAAAAGCAATGCTTTGACCAAATGTTAACATCACAAATTCTACATATCAGAATAAATCTGGCATAAATCGTGTAGCTTTGAGACCAGAAAAATGGAGGATGCCTAGCTACCACTACCAGCAGTTCATATCAGGCTCACAATCCACAGGCCCTGAAAAAAACAGAAGTGGAAATGAATTCAATATCTTTAAAAGTCTGAACTTAAAGGGCTCAAGTAGAAAACATTTGGAAATGAATATGGCAGCATGTGGTCAAATATGCTTGATACAAATGATGTATTAAATGTTATCAGAGCTGTAAGAGCCCCTGATAAAATCATTGAAAAAAAAGTCTGAACTCATTGGGCCATTTACAAACAGGTTGCCTGAGACTCATCTTGAGATAGTCTTTAACCATTAAACTTGATTTATCCTTTGAAGTCACATTTAAGCGAAACAATGGGTCATTTTATAAAATAAAGCACTATCACATGATCTTCTATTTAAAACTAATCTATCTGAAACCAAATAGCCAAACATTACTCTAAAGCCACAAGGAGACTGTAGAGGGTCCAGTGAAGCAGTCCACTGTACACAGGGGCACCAGGACAGAATGAATGAGAATGAAAACCTGACCCTTGACACTGGATAACTCATGCAGAGATTTTTAAATGGAAACAAGATTTGCTGTTTAAACTTTAACCTCAAATGCAATAAAATGCTCCTGGGCGGGGAGGGCAGAAAGAGAGTAAATCTGAAAATGTATTTCACGTGTGTAAATGATTGTAATTTTAAATCATAATCCGTATTGGCCTGTTTAATAGTCACTGTGGCAGTGCCATGGACTGCCCAAAGAATAAGCATATCTGTACCGGGAGACGTATAGCCAGACTGCTCCTTAGACGCAAGAGTGGGCAGATTTGGTCTTGTGCCTCGTGTACTCTGGAAGTGTGGTCGGGAGAGCCCAGAGCCTGGAGAAGCTATCACACTTGGCAGAGTAGAGGAAGACCCTACAGGAGATGGATTGACCCGGTGACTGCCACCATGGGCGCAAACACGGGAACTACTGTGTTTCATCCTGTTGTGCACAGGGTCACACGAGTTGGACTTGACTGAACAGCAGCTAACAACAACATGGCCGAGCATTGCCTCCTCAGTGCCATCAGCTCCTCGGCCGCTCTTACTGCGCCCACCACACCGTCCGCGAATCATCGCTTATTGTCAACTGAAGCTAAAGAGGAGCGAGACCGTTTTCCTTCTCTCTCTGGGACTACCCAAGGAGCCTTTGACTGCTGCGGATATTACAGCTGCCATATTAAGCTGTCCTTATTCTCTAAGAGTCGTTGACTGAAGGGTTACTACTGCCACTACTGGCCGGGAAGGTCAGTTGTTCATGGCACTACAACTACACTGAAGTATTTCCAGAGAGGGAGGCCCCACACTTCTTGGAAGTACTTTCTGTGTATTTTCAGAAGCAGACTTGAGATTCCAGTAGTGATGAGTGCTCTTCCATCTCTAATATTTTAGCTTGCACTTGCTACTTCACACAATCACTTAAGAAAAGCTTGTCCTTAGATGTCAACATTTATTGTGAGTTTGCTGAAGCCTTACAGAGCAGATAAATTTTCCACTCAGCAATTCATGCGCATTTCGTTTCGTGTCACTGATTACAATACCCACAAAATAGCATCACGTATCCCATCTCCTCCCTGTGTCTCCCATTTCCATTCTTTCTTTCCTTACCCTTCTGAACATTGTCCTTCCATAATTATTCCCCTTTTGATCTGAAATCATTCATCATACTCTAAGGTGTATGTACCGTCCTCGTGGTTTTGTTCCCTTTATCTAAACCAAACTATGTTCTGACTCGTAGCAAAGCTACAGGACAGAGTAGAACCACCCCTATTGGTGTCCTAGGCTGTGACTCTTTATGAAGGTGGAGAGCCTCATGTTTCTCCCATGGAGTAGTGGGTGGTTTTGAACTACTGATCCTGCAGTTAGCAGCCCAATGCATAACACACCGGGGTTCCTCTTCCCCTTATACATGTGCCTATTGTTGGGCTGAGAATTGAACTGCCAAGGTTCATTCATTTCCAGAACAGGAAGTGACTAAAGGCCACAGTCTTGGAGTTCCATCAGTCTCTATCCTGGTCTTGTTTATGATTTGAGTTTCATCCACATTTCACTCCTGCTCGACTTGGGACCTTCTATTGTGCTCTCTTTCAGAACAGTTGCCAGTATTATCTGGGCACAATCTAGTTGTTCTGGTCTCACGGTTGCAAAGTCTGGTTGCAAAGACTTGTGTTCTGGTGGTATTTTAGTCCATTGAACTAATTGTCTCCATCTGTCTTTGATTCTCTTCACTCTTCTTTCTCTGGATAGGGATAGTGCAATAGTTGCACCTTAGATGTATGTTTGGTTTTTTTTGGCGGGGGTGGGGGTGGGGGGGAAATCACTGCTCTCCGGTGGTGGGAGTAGGAGGCCCAGCCCCACTGCTGGAATTGAACCTCCGTCCCAGTGGGCCACAGTCCCGCGCACAACCACTATGCCACCGGGGCTCAGCCCCCTTAGATGGTTTTTAAGAGCCCTGTTGATACTCACCAAGATAGGTTGTAGCACTGTCTTTGTGGAATAAATTATACCAATTGACTTTAGTGTCCCATGAATTTCCCTCAGGTCCAGCAACTCACCCCTTCGAGGTGTTTAATGAGATCGAAGACATTGTCAGATCCTTTTAACCTGTACAGTGAGTAAAGCGTCACTCTCCTTCCCACATCCATTCATACTAAATGTTTACCCATGCATCTACTTATCGGTCACTGTTATTACAGGGTTGTGTGTATGACAATATTTACTTGTACAGCCTTTAATGTTTATGCCCCTTCCCATGTACCCTCCACATCTTTCTTGTCTTATCCTATAATGTGTGGGTCTGAATTTCCCTTTCATTAAAGATTAAGATAAATTAGTATAACAGTAGCTACAAAACATAAAGGAACATTTTATCTAAGAAACTTGAGCTGATGTGGTCTATCCAATGCAATTTTCTGAATCAACACCCCCCAATAAGAGGAGGAACAGGGTCAAAACCCAAGATACCAAGAAAAAAATTCTTTGAAGTTGAACTGTGTATCCTTAGACAATGGATTCAGGGAAATCAATAGAAAGTCCTCTTGGTCCGCAGTTCAAGACTACCAGCAGCTCTGAGGGGAAAAAAAGTGGGCTTTCTGCTCTCATCAGCGGTTTCAGTCTCGGGAAGCCATAGAACCCATAGCCCATGCTATAAAACAGCATGGACTCAAGGGCGGTGAGAGTTGAAGAAAAGCTTTTAAAACCTCAGGCACCATTCTGTCTGACAGCCACGCAACACCTGACTGCTTCACCCCAGTCTGCTTCAGCACTCAGTCATCTTTTCATGAGGGCAAGCATAGCATAGGGTCGCAATGGAAGAACTAATTGTTCTTAAATGAGGATTTATGATTAAGTGCAAACTCAAAATCCATTCCTATAGTTACAGTTTATGGATGTCTTTGGTTCACTTTAAGCATATGTTACCATTTTATTGGAAAAATATTATAAATCATCCCAATGAGTAGATGATAATTTTATTAATACTGTCATTAATTTAGGAAGTAGTAGAGAATTTAAAATATTGCTGAGAGAAAGAAAATACACATTTAGAGGAGAGTTTTTTTGACTAAAATACATGGATTGTTGATGTACATATTACAACTTTAAGTGACTAGACACTACACAAACAATGAGATATGGACAGAGGAAGCAACCTTCAATGACACTCTTCCACAAAGGCAGAATTAAGACTACTGTAAAGCATCTAAGAGAGTAAGGAAATAGCAAATCTACGGTAGTTTTAAATTGCCAATTACTGGGCACCCTCAAACCAAGAGGTTTGAAACAAAGTTCAATGACTTCTAAATCCACAATCTTGGGATAGCCTCTTCTCACACCAAAGCATTTTAACCTTAAGCATAAAGAGATATTTCAATTATTTTAATCTGATCCAGATGCATTTCAAATAAAGTCTGGTCCATTTAGTGGAGTTTTCAAATTGGATCCTTCTGATGTGGTGTCTTTTGAAGAGACACAGTCTATCTAGTAGCCTATGGCATGAAGCCTGAGTCACTAAGGGCTGGATAGAAACTTGGTCAAAAGTGCCTGCTTAGGAACATATTCTCAGATTGGAGGTCGATACACGTCATATTAAATGTTTTTTCACAACGGCAGGTTCCCTCACTTGGTTCACCATCAACAGAAGTGAAAGCACTCTCTCTGAGGCAGACATAGCGCACTCCACACCTCTAGACATGAATTTCCATTAAGATTCATTGAGTTCCCTTGTGGGAGTGTCTACTGATTTGGGGTGACCGTGGGATAACGTTACATGGCAGGAACTGATTAGTCTTCTCCTTCTGCCCCCAATGTGAGAAACTGGCTCTAACTGAAGTGAGGCCCTCGCTGACAAAGTAGATTTTAAGATGTACAAATAAGAGTGCGATATATGGATCACAAGTGCTAGGCAGACGCATCACTTCGTAGCTTAGAAGACTGTTATATCCCATGACATGATGACAGAAGCCCGCCTTTGGTGTGGCATTTATAATATTGGTTTCACATACTATGTGTCCTTTTGTGATCGACTCACCCCTTAGCATAATGGTTTCCAGGCCAATCCATGGCATGAGGAGCTTCATGATTTCATCACTCGTTGTTAAGGATGCATGTTATTCCACGGTGTGCATGGTGGTGGTGATAGGGAGCTTGTTAGTCATTTGAACGTCCTTGTTGGTGGACTATTTATGTGCTCACCTCTTAATTGGATTGTTTGTTGGGTTTTTTAATACACTGGTTTCATTATTTTACAGTTCTACTGTATGATAGTTCTAGTCTCTCTACACATGAGCCAGCTTTCATTGTTTTTTGCTGTTTTTTTTTATTTTGCTATTAATTCTAGGGTAAGATCATATGTCATCATTGTTTTGATTGTAGCTCTCTAATGGCTAGTTATGAGAAGCTTTTCTTCATATTATTTTTGGCCACCTGAATATTTTGTTTGATGAAAGAGCTGTTTATGTTTTCTGTTCATTTTTACCAGATTATATGTCTTTTTGCTTTTAAAGTTTTATGTAAGTTTTAGAGATTTGTCAATTGTCTGATATGTCATTTTGAACCTCTTTTGCTGTTCTCTTTTGATGAAATCTTTTGTGGTTCAAAAGCATCTAATTTCTAGGAGGTTCTACTCTTCTACCTTGTTTTCTGCTGTTTGTGTATTTTCAGTTGTATTTGATAATGTATATATAGCTGGTACTCACTATCTTAATCTTGTTTTATAGTCCTATTGTTTTTACTGGAGATATTTATAATTCTAGGGTTTATATTCAAGGTCTTCATCATTCTTGAGTTTATTTTTTAAGTTAGTGTGGTATGGGTCCAGTTTAATTTTTCTGCAAATGGATATCCAGTTTTGGCATCACCATTTGTTAAAGAAACTATTTTTTCTATTCCCCATTTCACATGTCTTGGTCTTTTGTTAAAGATCAGTTATCCATAGGGAATGAATTTACTTCTGGATTCTCAATTCTGTACCATGAGTCTCCATAACTTTGCTTATGCCAGGACCAGACTGCCTGGACAACAGTTGCAGTGTAGGATGTCGTTAAAGCTTTAAAGTAAAAAATAAGATAATCTACTTGCTGGAAAGAATAGAAAATATTTCAGTTGGCACATTTTTCTTCACCACTGTCTTCTCTTTTTCGTACATTTTATATTCTAGATTCTACATGTTGCACAGACAGAATGCACCTAAGAATCAAGGCTCATGAGACTTTGTCTCAGGTACTTTGGGTAGGTCATCAGAAGAAACTAAAATGTTACCTTCATGGCCATCTGGCCAATTTCAGCCCGTAATGACCCTCTGGGACAGAGTAGATTTGCCCCTGTGGGTTTCCTAGAAGCCTCGTCTTTCTCCTGCAGAGCCTCTGGTGGATTCAAACTGCTGACCACATGACTAGAAGTCGATCATAGAACCCACTATGTCACTAGGGCTCCTCAGGAGAGAGCAGTCCCTGGAAAAGGACATCACGTTTGGTCAAGTATGAAGTCAGAAAAAAAGAGAAAAGCCGTCAATGAGATAGTAGCTGACACAGCCGCTGAAACAAGGGGCTCAAACATAGCCACGACAATGAGGGCAGTGCAGGACTGGGAAACGTGTCCTTCTGTGAGTGCCAGGCCTCCCTGAACCGAAGCTGACTCAGCGGGGCTAGCAACCACAGAGATGAGTCATACATTATTGCCATAGTCAACATGACTTGGGAAGGTTTATTGCTTGTGAAGTTTGAAAGTGGCAATTTGAGCTCTTACTTCAATTAGAATTCAGCCTCACAAAGTGTTGCTACATTTCCAACAGCGCTTCTGGGTTCCTTCCCCACCCGCAGCCCCACAGTAAGAACCTACAGAATCTGAGTCTCTTTTCAAATGCACGACCCCTGACAAGGAAGGGAATGGGCCTTGGTGGTAGAGTGAGCTGAGATTTGAGCTACAAACTGAAGTCGGTGCGTGAACTGCTCTGGAGAGAGACGAGGCTGCCTGCTTCTGTACAGATTGAAGGGCTTGGAAAGTCCACCGGCAGTTCTACTCTGTCCTACAGGACCAGCGAGTTTGGTTTTGGTTTGGTCAGCAATGGACAGATGACCCCATAAGCAACATAAGCATTGTCCACTACAGGTTAGTAAGTAAGCACAACCAAACCTGTGCTCACTTTACGTACTGGGTCACCCATCCCTAGTGGTCAGGCGTGTGCTTTCCTCCCCTTGCTGTTTTAGCTCCAAGGCCGAGTCTGCACGTGAGAATGAGCCCCTCCTTGACTTCGGAGCCCTTTGCGGACCTCAGCAACACCGGCACTCGGAGTCTCCGCTAGATTCCATTGTGCTGTAGTGGTCTTCAGTAGGGCTTGTGGTGGTGGGGCCAGATGATGCCTATAGTAGAGGCGGGGAACACATTTGAACAAATGCTTGACAAAAGAAGATAGAAGGATGACAGATAAGCGTGCCAACATACCCCAAAATTATTAGTCCTTGTATTGTTGTTGGTGCGCAGAGTAGCGGGACAAATGTGACGGCCCATGCTTTGGCTTAGCAGTCAGGTGCTTAACCAGTATACCACCACGGACCCCAAGGAAATGCAAATTAAAACTGTCATGAGATAATACTCTATACAGACATAGATGGCTAACAGGAAAACAAATAGTATTGGAAAGGATACTGATTGGCATGCTCCTAGAATGCTGGTGGAAATATAAAATGGAAAACCACTTTGGAAAACAGATTCAAATTTCTTTTGATTTTTTTTTTGGGGGGGGGCATCACTGTTCTCCGGTGGTGGGAGTAGGAGATCCAGCCCCACTGCTGGAATTGAACCTCCGACCCAGTGGGCCGCAGTACCGCGCACAACCACTACGCCACCGGGGCTCAGCCCTCTTTTGATTTTTTTAACTTTAAAAAAAATCATTCTATTGGGGACCATACAAGTCTTACAACAATCCGTACATTCATCCAGTGTGCCAAGCACATTTGTACATTTGTTACCATCATCATTTTTCAAAATATTTGCTTTCTACTTGAATCCTTGGTATCAGCTCATTTTCCTCCTCCCTCCCCACCTCTACTCCCTCATGAACCCTTGATGATTTATAAATTATTATCATTTTGTCATGTCTTACACTGACCACTGACTGCTTCCACCCACCTTCTGTTGTCCACTCCCCTGGGTTTGATCGGTTCCCCCCACCCCCCCACCTTCCCCTTACTCTCCTGGTATCGGTACTCTCATTATTGGTCCTGAGGGGGTTATCTGTCCTGGATTCCCTGCGTTTCCAGCTCTTATCCATACCAATGTACATACTCTGGTCTAGCCGAATTTGTCAGGTAGAATTGGGGTCATGATAGCTGGGAGAAGGAAACATTAAAGCACTAGAGGAAAGTTGTTTCATCAGTGCTATACTGAGCCCTGATGGGTTCATCTCTTCCTTGTAGACCCTTCTGTAAGGGGACATCCAGTTTTCTACAGATGGGCTTTGGGTCTCTACTCCACACTCCCCCTCATTCACATCAATATGGTTTTTTGTTCTGGGTCTTTGATGCCTGATAGCTGATCCAATCGACACCTCATGATCACACAGGCGGGTGTGCTTCTTCCATGTGGGCTTTGTTGCTTCTCAGCTAGACAGCCACTTTTTTATCTTCAAGTCTTTAAGACCCTTGATGGTATAAGTTTTCCAGTTTCTTAAAAAGTTAAGTATACACTCATAATATAACTCAACCACGATAATCCTAGATATGAAATAAAACATGTTCCCATAGAAAGATTTGTACACAAATGTTCGTAACAGATTTATTTCTAATAGATCATATCTCCATCAGCTGGTGAGTAGATAAATAATTTGTGACAGAGCCATAGAATGGAACACTGCTGAGTATTTTAAGAGAACAAATTATTGTTGAGACAACATCAATGAATCTCAAAATAATTATGCAGAGTGAAAGGAGAACGATAAAGAGTAAATACTGTATGATTTCATTTACATAAAACTTCTAGAAGTGCAAACTAATCTTAAGAGACAAACAGCAAGGAAATAATTGCCTGGGAACAGGGGTGGGAGCAGGGTGGGAGTGGAAGAAAGACTGGATCACACAGTGCACAATGAAATGATGGAGGTGATAGAAATTGTCCTTATTTTTATCATGGAATTGGCCACAGAATGCATGCATATGAAATAGCTAGTTAAACTGTATAGTTAAAATATGTACAATTTATTTTAGTATATGTGCTACCAAAGCAAGCACAAAATATGTACAATTTATTATATGCTTAAGTATAACTCAAGAAAACATAAAAGAAGTTAATTGGTTCTCTGCATCATGTAGGTTGATACAATAGTTCATGGTGTTGAATTGTCTCTAGAATTTTTGCTTTTGCAACTTGTAAGCTGACTAATCCCAAATTTATTAATATTTAAGCAAGCAACATTTCTTTAATGATTCCCTGACCACTTACATAACTAATTAATCACAGTCATAGTTTTACAAATGAGTTTTCTCCAAGCATTCTAACATTAATTACAAATGCAGACCTTTAAATGCCTTTGCAAGCCTCTGATTCCTTTTCATGCTGCAACTATTCTCACCTGGGGAAAGCAGAGAAGAGTGGAGTGATGGGACCCTCTTCCTCTGAGGAAAACTCTGTATTTCCTTAAGGTTGTACAAACTCCACTCCCAGGGGCTATCAGACTCAGCAGAGGGCAGGAGTGAAGATACAAGGTAAGAAAAGGGGTGCCAAGTGGAAGGTTGCATGCTGAGTAGTGGTACTTTCAAGAGATTATCCAGCTCCCAGAATATCAACAATGATGAAAACCCACACACTAGTTGTCCTGCCAAAAGGGAGCAACCCCAGAGAACAGAATTCCAGAAACCACCACCCATTCCTATCATTTGCTATTCCTTAAAAACCCCAGACCAAAGCAACTGCTTATCCAGTGTAGTCCAACTCAGAGCGATCTCATAAAGGGCTTCCCCAGCTGTACATCTTTGTGAGCAAAAGCCTCGTTTTGTGTGTGTGGAGCCATTGGTGGCTTTGAACTGCTGACTTTTGAATGGAAAAACAAAGGTGGAAGAAGACCCTTTTTCCTGGGTAAGGGCCCATCTTATAAAATTATGGATGTATTGGCCTAGAAGAGGCCACCTAAGTAAATGGGTTGCCCTGAGTTAGGATGCAGAGCTCAGCAACTAGCAGCTGTTACTGTGCGTGATGCACTGAGGAGAGGTCCTCCCCGGCACAATGTCCCAGTACTGAAATATGGTACCTACGGCCACCTTGACATGTTGACCTCTTTGAGGACACATACTCCTGTCCTGGGTTAAATCATTAACACTACACTTTGAAGAAGCATTAGACCTTCTGGCCATCTTTTAGAAGTTTGCATGCCAGTTGGAAAATTAATTATCTAAATACGTTTTTTGAACTAATGAAATGGGAGTCTGTTTCCAGGAAAACAGGAGACACTTAGCAAGTGTAAGTGACTTTCTTTGTCTTGTAGAAGTAAATAATAAGGTGTTCAACAACAAAAAACAAGACAAAAAAAAAACCCTACACTTTGAGAAGAGGTAGAAGCAAGTGTAGGCTTAGAGAAAAATAAGCGTAAGTATAATGAAGAAACACATTAGAATCCATAGTTTTAATACTTTTCATCCTATTTAGGACAAGTACTCAAGCCACTTTATAATCATTAGAGTACAATGTAAACGTTTTCCTTGTGGGGTCTTCCTCTTTTACTGATGTCTGTGTCCAGAGACTGGTCTCTCCGAATACTAGGTACAAAGTGTGTGATGTGATAGGTCCCAAACTTGTTTCTAGGGAATATTCTGGTAGGACTTCTCCCAAGACAGTGTGGTTTGTTCTTTTGACAGTCCATGGTACTTCCAATAGTCTGCCCCAGCATAATAATTCAAATACATCGATTCTTTGGTCTTCCTTCAACTTTCATATCCCCATGAAGTGACTGAAAACACCATGACTTGGGTCAGGCCCACTTTAGTCCTCAAAGTAATTTTCTTGCTTTTCATCACTTTAAAGAGGTCTTGTGCACTACAAAGCCATCATTGCTAATGGACAAATGTCTAGCTCAGAATATTTTGTAGGTGAAAAAAAATGAGGTGTGTCTATTATAGGAATTAAGGTCTCTAGGTGGTACCAGTTGCGCCAGGCTACTCACCAAAAAAATCACTGGTTCAAATCCCCCCAGCAGAGCTGTGGAAGAAAGACCTGGTGATCTGTTTCTGAAACAGCAGGTCTTGGAATTCCAAGGGGGCGCAACACTATACTGACACAACTGGAGCCACCACAGTTGGAATGAGCTGTCAGCCATCCTTACAGAGGGATTTGTGCAAAGAGAGAAGCGCGAGGGTCAAAAGTGCAACGAGAGGTGTGCAAGCAAAACCCCGGAGTCAGCTGTGGGCGTGGCATTAAATAGCTGAGCAGCGTGAAAATCACATAATGATGATGATTGAGATAGCCACTCGGACATGCCTTCAGCTAATCCGCTCCCCTCAAGGACAACCTGAGCTTCACAGAGCTGTCTGACAAGCGTCAGGGCCCTTTCTGGGGACAGCCATGCCCCAAAACTGATTGGTGGAGGCACAAACAGGCCTGGACCTCTTCTCAGTCCTGGGTTCATGGTAGGGTTAATGGAGGCCACCATGGGGTCTGCATCTATTCAACAACTCCATTTCTCCCAAGCCTCACCTCTTCTGCCTTCTCCTCCCACATGGCATATGGATGCCGTTGACTCCACTAGGATATATGATCCCTCAGGACTCGTGGTGGGAGTGGTGATACCGGGAGGGTGGAGGGATAGTGGAATAAAAAGGGGGAACCCATCTCAGGGATCTACAGATAGCCTCCTCTCTGGGGTATGGACAACAGGGAAGTGAGTGAAGGGACCCATCGGACAGTGTATGATATGAAAAAATAATAACGATGGGCTGAGCCCCGGTGGCGTAGTGATTGTCTGTGGGACTGTGGCCCACAGGGTTGGCAGTTCAAATCCAGCAGCAGTTCTCCAGGAGGAAGGCTAGGCTTCCTACTCCCACCAGGGGGCAGTGATGACCACAAAAAAAAACACAAAAAGTTATGACAATTTGTAAATTATTAAGAGTTTATTGGGGGGGGGATAGGAAGGGAGGGAAAATATGGGGAGCTGGTACTGGGGGCCTAAGTGGAGGGAGGATGTTTTGAGAATGATGATGACAACATGTGTGCAAATGTGGCCTGCATACAATTGATGTATGTATGGATCATGATGGGAGTTGTATGAACCCCCAATAAAATGATTTATAAAAAAATAGGAGGGGGAAAGAGAAGCTTATACCAAGGACTCAAGTAGAAAATATCTGAAAATGACTATGGCAACATGTGTACAAATATGCCTAATACAAATGAAGTATTGAATGTTATAAGAGCTGTAAGAGCCCCCAATAAAATCATTGGAAAAAAAAAAGAAAGAAATGTGCTAACCTCGAAGCTAAATGCCTTCGGTCTGTGTCCTGGGGAACCCTCACTTGGTTTACGAATAGCCTTTGAGACTTGTAAAGACATTTAGAATCACACTTCCGCTGTCTCACCCTGCCTCACAAGTGCAAGGGCACCTTTGCCATCAGCTCTGTGCCCGCTCCTCAGGGTCTCCAGGACAGGAGAGCTACCCGCAGGGTTGCTGAGGCTGGGGTCCCCCAGAACCCACTGCCATTTCTTCCTTCCTTGACGTCACTGATGTGTTTGAACGGCCAGCGTTTCAGTTAACAGCTGACTACCTTAGCTACTCTGTCTCCAGGGATCCTGAGAGTGACATTAATTTTGTTTATCATATTTTCACCCATCACTCTTATCCATTTCCAAATGTTTCCATCATCCTTGACAGCCGTTCGGTGCCCCCTAAGTAGTCTCCCCCCAACTCTTTCCTATCCTCTTAGTAACCCCTATTAAACTTCTGCCATTACCCACTTACCTCTGTCAGAGCATTCGTATCACTGGCGTCATAAATATTTTTGGTCCTGTGTATGTGTGAAAGAAAGAGCTTTCTATCAAGCAGCAATTGCATATCGAGAAGAGATCCCGCCCAGTCCAGATCAAGTCCATAAATCCCTCTTCAGAATCACGCAGCACCTGCAATGATGTTGAGCGCACGAATATCACGGGCCAGCAGGTGAAAAGTCTTGTGGATCAACAGGAATGTTGAAGCATTAGAGGTAGGAAGGTGGGGGGAGGGGAATGCCTCCTTTTTAAATTAAAAGATCACTTTATTTGGGGGCTCTTCCCACTCTTATTGCAATCCATACATCAATGGTATCAGGCATATTTGTCCATTGTTACCATCCTTCTTTTCTAGACATTTACTTTCTGTTGAGCCCTTGGTATCAGCTCCTCCTCCCACCTGCCATCCCCCTTAGTTTTGTCCTTTTATGTCCCATTCATTTCACTCGGTAGGTTTTTAAGGGACACACATCTCATTCACTCATTACACTTGAGTCGATGCCAGCTCATAGGGGGCCTCTAGAATAAGGTAGTTTCCCACAGCCACAACAGTTCATGGGAGCAGAAAGCCTCGTCTTTATCCCACAGAGCTGCTGGAAGTTTCCAGCTTCGGACCGAGCGATCACAGTCCAACTTGTAACCACTGCTCGGCCCAGTCTCCAAAGGTCTCACCAAAGAGCACCGACACCTAGAGAGTTTGGAACAAGCCGTTCTCATTAGCTTCTTTCATCCTCAGAGCAGCACTGAGACCATTTTCTGCTTTCGGGATGAGGAAACTGAGGGCACAGAGAGTGCTTGCCCGGGACTGTACAGCTTGTTAGAAACAAAGCTAAGCTGTCATCTTGTTCTCCTGACTTCAACCCCCAGGGCGGGAGCAGGCACGATGTGTGCCACAGACCGGTGCCACCTGCCAGGGAATTTGGAGCCCCTGAGCCTGACCCCGTAGGCCTCCCCCCTGATGTACGGCAGCTGAGTTCCTTCCAGAAGGTCTTGTCTGGATGTCAATGCGCTCACAAGTTTCACAGCAAGGCCAGAGAAATTCAAACCATCCGAAGAGCCGGCGAAATCTCTGAATGTCGACTGCCCTAATGAGATTTCAGTGTCTTCCTCTGGGAAAGTTAATAAGAGAAGCTGCCACAATTCTTTCCAAGTGCTATGGTATCTAGCATCCAGAGACACCAACAATCTCCTTAGCAACCATCGCGTTGCTACCAGAGGAAGCCTGGTCTCGTCTCAGGCAGCCGATCACAGGGGCCAGGTGATGCTCCATCTGCTTCTCTCTCCAGCAGAAACCGCGAGGCACTGGGCTTTTAATTGGATCCGAAGATCGGCTTAAAGATAAAGAGAGAGAGCAAAAAACGACAGAGAAACCAGAAAAGAGAACGGAGTTAGTAAGGAGTATAGAGTGAATATAAAAACACTCGCAGGCTTCTTTGAACTGTGGCCTCCGTGAGCTGTGCTTGTTACACACACACACACACACACACACACACACACACACACACAACCTGGAGACGCCAGGTAGTGCCTTATCTTCATTATTATTCCAAACTCACAAGCAGCGCCCATTATCTGAATGTTTGGCTTGAGCGGGCCTGGCAGTCCCTGAGCCATTTGACGCATCCGTTTCCTCACCCGCATGGCTTGTAACGATCTTGCTTGCCGAAAAACCCCAGCCCTCAACAGTGCCAGGGTCAAACTGGCTATCAGTCAGTGTTAGTCCTTTTTATTAAAACAGCCTTGCTAAGCTAGCGGGTGGTGACTGGTCACCAAACCAACTACCCAGTCCTTGTCAGACGAGGCTCTAAATTCTACTTGATGCTGTCTTTCTGATTCTGTCTTGTTGGTTTCTCTAGCCAATATCTGTTGCTGTTATGACCCACATTAGGTTTGAGATTGCTGATACACTTTGTTTTGAGTGACTTAAGGACTTTCCCTGCTGAATTTCATCCACAAATTGCCTGATCTTCCTTGGTTATCGTGGTTATAGGCACATGGGCCACAGCGCAGTTCATTTTTCATTTGCATAAAGAAGAGTGATAATGTTTTGCAAGGAAGGACAACTTTATAAAAACAACAAATATTTTGTCTTATAAATCCATTCCCACCCCACTCCTGCTTCAACCTGTAAGAGGGGTCATTTGGGAAATCTAAACTCTGAGGGGAAGGTAATGGCAATTTAAAATAATAGCCTCGGGCTGAGCCCAGTGGCATGCGTGGTTGAGTGCGGGACTGCGGCCCGTGGGCTTGGCGGTTCAAATCCAGCGGCGGCTCTCAGGAACGGCACGGGGTAGCACCCACGACCACCAGAGGCAGTGATGCCCCTCCCCCACCAAAAAAAAAGAGTAACATCATAGCGTCAGCCTTTCCTTCATGAGCAGGGAGACGGAAACAGACCCGGTTACCTGATACCACAGCACAGAATCAGCGGCTAGAGCTGAAGCTATTTCATCGGTCCAGTTTCCTTCTTCCCTTTCCTCCTCTGACTTAATGCTGCCCTGCTGCACTTTGGGGCAATCCTTGGCTTGCTAACCACAAAGTTAGAGGTTCAAACACACCAGCTGCTCCACAAGAGGCAGATGAGGCTTTCTCCTCGAGTGAAGATTTCCAACCCAAACCAAGGAGTGGGTTCTAACTCCCGGGGGCCCTGCAGACCAGGGAAGAGCTTATCCTGTAAGGTTCTGGGACTGTGGAACTTAGGGAGAGTAGAAACCTGCATCTTTTCCCCATGGGCTGACTGGCGGTTTTGAACTGCTCACTTTGCGGGTAGCAGCCCAATTTGCCTCAGAATTCCACAGGGGCAGTGAGTATGTTGGTTTGTTCCCTTCCAGCTGTGTTTTTGTTTCCTTTTTTTATTCCCCTTTGTCTTTATTCTCACCTAAGGACATATGGATGGAGTTTAGAAGATTCAAAGGTGCCTAGCCTCTCGGCAAGGAGCCCTGGAGCTACAGAAGTGGGGTGCTTAGCTGCGGACTAAAAGGTCGGTTTCTGCATTCAAATTGCTCCGCTGTCCCAGAGTGTGAAAAGACAGGCTGGGGCCCCCCACGGGGCAGTGCTGGCCAGGCTCCCTGGGTTGGAATTGAACAGAGGGGGCGGGGCCGGGGCAGGGAGTTGGTATGGAGCACGATAGCTGGTGCTAAATACCAGCGACTTCTGGCTTTATAATAGCAGATGAACCAATGTGACTTTTTCTAGAATGCCCCAAGGGGTATTGTTAGAGATCTAATTTTGGAAGAAGCAATAGTTGCCTGACACATGCTGTCAGAATCACACTGTTTCCAAAATACTGTGAAGTTATCTGGTAATTTGTGAAGCAATTTCGAAAATCAAGTCAGGGAGCCTCGGGTTCCTTGTGGAGACCATTGACAGCAGCTGTCGGCGGTGGCGGTGGGTGTGCTACTGCTGTATGTGCTCAGACTCAGACACTGTCTCCAGGTGAGTCGACTTCGGATCTCTGAGGCAGAGTCGCAGGGCATCACAACTACTCGCCAAAGAAAGGAGGAGAAGGGCCAGGGAATTCTCGCTTGCGAAGAAGTCCCAGAAATAGGAAGCTTGAGAACTGCGTGACAGCATCACAGATTTTATTGGCCTTGTACGAGGTCCCTCTCCAGTGCAACACATATTCAGTGTAGATTCATTTAACAAAGGAACGTACAAGTGAGTCCTTTCCCTCACCGTTTTCACCCGTTTTACAGATGAAAAATTCGAAGTCATTCAGTAACGCCTGACTGACTTAGCTGCCATCACACAGAAAGTAGGGGAGCCGGGACTTGAAACCAGGCTTCTCAAAAGAGGCACGGAGGACCAGCTGGCGGGTGTTGGGAATATGCTGCTTCTGATTCTGTGGGGTGGAGTGAGAGCTGAACCACCCAATTTCCAGCCCCGGGGCCACTCTGAGTCCAAACCACTGACACACAGCTGTGAGGGGATGGCAGTCCAGGAGCCACAGTTTGGGATATATATATATATACATATATACATATATATATATACATATATACATATATATACATATATGTGTGTGTGTCGGAGGAACATAACACTTTTCCACATTTATATCTCCTCCAAAATATTAAGTAAATATTTATTAGTAACCATTTGGCAGCATCTGGTGGGAGA
>PVJH01034101.1:0-20955 GCA_004026705.1 Nesogale talazaci | reverse complement strand
TGTTTATAAAATAATGGTGGCAACATATGTACAAATATGCTTGATAAAATTGATGTATGGGGGCTGAGCCCCGAAGGCGTAGTGGTTGTGCGCGGGACTGCGGCCCGCTGAGATGGAGGTTCAATTTCAGCAGTGGGGCTGGGCCTCCTACTCCCACCACCAGAGAGCAGTGATGCCCCAAAAACCAAAAAAAAAAAAAGATGTATGGATTGTTGTAAGTGCTTTAAGGGGCCACGATAAAATGATCTTAAAAAAAGAGTAACAGTCTTAGAAAGTCACAGGGGAAGTTCTAACCTCCCCTACAAGGTGTCGGTATCAACTTTGTTGCAGTGAGTGTGGGTTTTTTATAGCATGGCTAGATTTTATGTTTAGTCTAGGGTACATAACAATAATTATGAAGATATTTCAGACTAGGTGGGGTTTCATTCTTTTGTACACATAATCACTAAATAAGTTGGAACAGACTCCTTGGTACATAGTAACAACATTCCAAAACAGAACTTTCTAATTTGTTTATAAATACTTTTTAAATATTCCTTGTCAGAAAACATATTATTTCTAAATAGTGAGAGGCTCATAGCTTCCTTTCACATTAATCTATTTATTATTCTGTGTCTTGCTTTGATAGAAAGCATCTACAATCCAATCAGTGGTAAATAAAAATGGATAAAAATGGTGATAGTGGGGATTTTTTGTCTTGTTCTCGATTTTAAAGGGAATGATTTCTATATTTCACCATTAAACATTATGTTGAGTAATTTTTAAAATTACTTTGTCATAGGACCTTCTTATATTCCTTGTTTACTTTCAACTTACTTTTTTTGTTTTCCAATTTTCCTCTGTTATTTATTTCTAGATTCATTCCAATATGGTCAATGTTGATATTTTATATGATTTCAGACTTTTACAATTATTGAAGCTTGCTTTGTGGCCCAACATGGTTCATCTTGGAGTTTAATCCATATGCACTGGAAAATAATATATAATGAACATATATTGAACCATTGAGTATATTACTTTTTATGGACTAAATTATGTTCCCTAAAAGGGAAGGAGGAGGAGGAAGGAGGTGGAGGAAGAGAAGAAGGAGAAGAAGAAGAAGGAGGAGGAGGAGGAGAAATTCTCATCTCCCTGGAACATAAAATCATTCTCTAGAGAGTATAATACGTTTAGCCCATTTAAAACATAATTGACAATGTTTCATTACAGTTTATAAGGTTTGCAGCAGCTAATTCCTCTGATGTGAAAAGCCTTCTTCCTAATCTGATATGAATCTGGAAGCTCTGCCCTATCCTGTTCCTTTTGGGAGACCCTGCCAGTATTTCAAATACCAGTGGCATATCTTCCACATCACAACAACACACAAGCCACCACAGTGTAACAAACTTACAAGTAAGTGGTGGTAGAAGGTAGACAGATATGACTTGCTGAAGAGGAAGATATACCTAATGAAAGGGATATGATCAAATAAATGAGCATGCAGGGCAAGTTTATAAAGTATTAAAGTTATTGAACACAAAAAATATGATGCGATATATTGACCCCAATCTAATTCACAATAAAACATTTAAATATACACACATCCCTGAGGCCCACCTCAGAACTACTGAATCAAAATAGCTAAGGGTACAGCCTCAGAATCTACTTTTCAAGCTTCCCAAGTAAATTTGATGCAAGCTAAAGTTGAGGAACAACTTCTCTAATCTTCTGCATAAATGGAATCCACCATCATCATTTATCCATATTTGATATCTATTGCCATGTAAACAATTACCCCCAAACAATGACAAAATGATGTTTGGTATATGCCACTTTCTGTGGGCAAGAGTCTTGGGATGTCTTAATTATGTGTTCCTGGGCCAGGGTTTCTGACACACTGCAAGCAAACTTTGGAAAAGTGCTGGAGCCATATCCAGTCTCAAATTGGGCGTGATGTGCTTTCAACTTCACTCACTTGGCTGTTGGAATGGTTCTGTTACTTGTGGACTGTTACACTGAAGGTCTCAGTTTTTCACTGGTTGTTGATTTCAGTGAATTGCCATGGGGGTCTCTCCACAGTAAATGCAACCAGATACAGGGAAAGAAAGAGCAAAAAGAAGAGAGGGAAAGGAAGAAGGAACTAGATGAATGCTATTGTCTTTGGTAACCCAATCATTGAAGTGCTATATTCTAATCATTAGACACACAAGTCACTGGTTAAATACATATTCAAAGAAAGGAGATCGTGAAAAGATGGGAACACTAGGAATTATAGATCAATGGAAACCATTTCAAAAGTGGCTCCATCCTTATCAACTTAAAATACATACCTATGAACCCATGATCCCATAATTATGTCCTTTTACCCAGTCACTTAGGAAGAATTAGAAAGTAAATGGTATGATATATATATATATATAATATTGGTTCTAACATGATTCTTTACCATACCCAACCTCCAAAACCCTGATTTTAGTGAAAGAGAATTCAGTTGATCAAGACCTAAAATGGACAATTAGAACCTTCTGACAAACAAATGTTTATCAGTTGGACAAGTTCTCAACCTGACTGCGAATTATAATATCTGGGGAGTTTTTTTTTTTTTTTTACAAAATACTGATGCCCAAGGCCCCACTACAGACCACTTAACTCAGAATTTTGGAGGCTGGAACTCTACAGCAAGGAGTTTTCTAAAAACTCTCTAGGTGATTCTAATGTACAACCAGGATCAAAAAACCCTGGGTTGGTCCATTCTTCCATTGATTCCTTAAGAACCATTGCCCAGAAAATGCTTCCACTTTGGATGGCGTGGAAGCTGCTTGACTCGATGTGGGAATGCCCTGTGATAGAGAAGGAATTCAATGCCAGCTTGGGAAAATAGAAATGCCTTGTGAGCAAGCTATTTCTGAAAAAGTTACCCATTGAAGTTACCCATTGAAGCTCTACTATTATATACATGAGTAAGAGTGTAGACTTTAGAGCCAGGGTATTTTGTGTCCAAAACATGATTCTGTTATTGTTGCATGGTAAGGCCCTGGGTAAGTGATTGATTTATGTGGTTGTTCTTATCTGAAAATCAGGGATAATTCTTAAACCCAGATTATCGAGTTCTTAGGTTGACTAAGTAAGTGGTAATATATATGAAAAGTTTAGCACAGTGCTTGGTCTCCTTCTTCCTTCCTCTACTGAAAAATTAAGAATGCAATAATTTCTACCTTACAAGGGTTGTTTTGGAAGTAATTCATGAAATAGCATGTGCAAGGTATTTGGCATGGAGCTAACAGTCAATAAAGATAACCTGTGAATTGGAATGGGCTCTATGGCGAGGAATTGAATGATCGTTATGCCAATAGATCAGAAAGATGAGGCTAGTATATGCATGAGTGAGAGAAAGGGAGACTGATGAGGTGGAATGTAGACTAAAAAGATTGCTAAGAGCAAGAGACGATGTGAAAGCTTTCCAAAGCAGTGGTTCTCAACTTGTGGGTCGCGAAGCCTTTGGGGGTCAAACCACCCTTTCACAGGTGTTAACCGATTCATAGCAGTAGCAAAATGACAGTTATGAAGGAGCAATGAAAATAATTGCATGGCTGAGGGGTCACCACCACATGAGGAACTATAGTAAAGGGTCGCAATATGAGGCAGGTTGAGAGCCACTGCTCCAGAGGCTGGCGCTAAACCAAGTGATCTTCCTCACCTCATCCTCCACATGCTCAATCACCTTGGGAACCCATTCCATATGCCCCAAACCCTTCCAGAGATATCTCCCATCTTTGTAGTCCATCATTGTGACCAACACGATGTATTAATTGTGTCCTTAGACATCGATGATAATTAAATTTCCACAGATATGCAGGTCCCTGAAATTGACAGACATGACAAGTAATGGAAGCTGAAACATAGTACAGGAGCCTCACAGCTGTTCAATATCTTCTTGCTGTCCTCTGACAAGGTAATCAAAATACATGCTTTTTTGCTTTGCCAGTGGAATAGGGACAGGCATTCATTAATGGAAATCAGATTTTAATGACCTTGAAATCTGAAAAGAAGAGAAATTATAGGAATCTGTCTCCTACATCCCCAGTCCTGGGCTCCTTGGAATTCTGAGCAGGAATTATAGACCATTAGTGATGAGCACACTTGACCTCAACTCTCACAGGATACCTGGGGGATGACATGAGGATAAGGAGCCCAAGGCAGGTACAACAGATATCCTTCTTATCTATACACTCTCACCTCATGAGATTGTTGAACATCATCTTACAGATGATCTAAAGTAACATTTACTTTTTTTGTTTCTTTGGTTTTTTTTAGGGGAGGCATCAATGCCTCTGGTGGTCGTGGGCGCTACCCAGTGCTGCTTCTGAGAGCCACTGCTGGATTTGAACCGCCAAGTCCGTGAGCCGCAGTCCCGCACTCAACCACTTATGCCACCTGGGCTCAGCCCGATAAAGTAACATTTTAACCTCAGGTAGACTTCGCCCTGCTTCACTGAGGCCTTTGAGCCCACGGATGTGCTCACATAATGGAAGCTAATTTTAATATGGGCCTAGGAAAATATAAAGGAAGCCTACACAACAAAAACTAATACACAGTATCTAGAATCATAAGCAGTTTAAGACATTTTCTGTCAGTTTTGCTGATGTTTTCCATCATAGTGGCCCACGCATACTTATCAGCACATGACCCACATCTTTTTGTGTAATTACAGAATTTGCATATCCTATAGGAATAAGAAATAGGAAACATCTTCATACCAGGCTCTTTTGACCTTCTTTCCAAGTATGTCCCAAGGCTGGGGCACATCTCAGCCAGAGTGAAGTCTCACAAAAAAGTAAACTACAGCTAGGAA
This sequence comes from Nesogale talazaci, assembly GCA_004026705.1. Lineage (NCBI taxonomy): Eukaryota > Metazoa > Chordata > Mammalia > Afrosoricida > Tenrecidae > Nesogale > Nesogale talazaci. The sequence goes on along the minus strand of PVJH01034101.1, from coordinate 16,124 downwards.
TGTAGATCTTCCAAATGCATCAAATGATTCATTCAGAGGTCAAATGCTAATGATCTGTATTATTGCAAAACTAATGGAAAACAGCATTTATGAAGTGCTGTGCTGCTTCATCCAGGAAAGGGCAGCATCCAAAATCAGGTTGATGGTCAATGTTGAGATAAGAGTGTATACTATTTAGGAGAAAGAACAGATAGTAAATATTCACATTAGTGTACAGAAAAGAGAAGCCAGCACTGAATTTCTAAATGTGCATCTCTCAAACTTTAATGTGCCAGCAGATGATCTGGAATCAAAAATTCGCATTTCTATAGAATACTTCAAGTATGGAACCCGAGGTCCTATATTTCTAGCCAGCTCCCATTTGAGGCTAATGCTGTTAGTTACATGTAACACACTTTTTAGCACCTAGACTTTAGAGCAGGAGGCAACAGCTTACAGGCCATGAGCCAGATCCAGTCCACTGATTATCTTTTTATAGCCTATGAACCAAAAATTGATGTTATAATTTTTAATGATTCAAATAATCCAGTCTAATATTTCATGAACATATTATCAGTAGAATATCATATAAAGTTTAAATGCTAGTGTTCATAAATAAGAATTTTCAGAACACAGCCACACCCATTCCTTTACCTATTCCATATGGCTTCTTGAGCACTAAGGTAAGTAGTTGCCACAGAGAGGGCATGAGCCACAAAACTTAAAATCTCTGGACTGTTCCCCCCCAAAATTACTGACCCTTGAATGAAAGGGTTAATTAAGGGGATTGTGTTGAGCATGTCACAAAGCAAAGGATCTTGAGTAGGGTAAAGTAATGCCCCTGAACCAAAAATAACCCCTGTCCTCCACCTTGCTAAGATTTGTAGGGAACAGAGGACAGATGGCAAAGCCCCAAACTTTGGGCACACTTTCTCAGATAGGCAATGGCTATGGGACCAGGGTGCTAGCTTAGCAGTCAGAAAGAAGGTCAGCACAAGAGTCCTACTCTGAATCATAGGTCTCAGGGGACAGTTGACAAGCTCCTACATGTGACAGCAGCCTCTGGGAATCAAAAGATCAAAATATACATGAAACCACTAAGAACGAAGCACCCAGATCTCATCTGATTTTTTAAGCACCACAAAAGCCCAGGACTCTTCTATGAACTCATGAAGGAATATAGAAACCACACCACCGCTAGCACTGAATAACTTAGATTTAATTTTCTAGTCATACAGAATGCCAAAGGTCCTGTGATTATGTTTAATTCATAGCACTAACAGAAAGGGAACACTCTTGTCTGTAGTGGTGCAGACTGAATCTCAGATCTGCTGTGTCCATTTGCATCCTTAGTCTTATGCATAAACAGAGAGAATGATGCTTGATTTTTTGTGAAGTCACAGAAAAGTCTCCTTATCTGAAACTCTTTCCTGAACTGACCTGTATGTATCCCCAAACGCAGCATCCAATTTGTCCCTTAAATTTAAGGTTATTTAATCAAAGATATAACTATGAACCCATTAAGTTGAAGAGCTACATTTTACCCTAACGGCAGAGGGAACTCCTTGAGAGTCCTGCAAGACACAGACCAAATAATGCTGACCAGAAACAATGTATTTTAGGTTAGAGCTATACTCTGGGCCAGACCGCCCCTTACTGAGCTGTTTAACCTTAGGAAAGTCATTTAAGATACCGGAGCCTCAGAATCTCCAGCCATAGAGCATAAAATGCCTATAATCTACCTCTTATGGTAGATTTGAACATGGTAAAATTAATGCATATTTACCAGTCACTTAGAACAGGGACTGACATACACAGTAAGCACATGATACTGGCCAATTATTATTATTTCTTCAAGCTTTGAGGGGTTTTGCATTCTTTTCCAGAGTTTACTCATATTACTGACATTTGTACTAGAAAATTATTTTTGACGGTAGTTACTACTAAGAAAACACAGCAGTACAAGAATAGGCTATTGACACCCCTACCACACTGTCACGAATGTCACCTTGCATTCAGGATTAGTAGGGTCCCATTTGGGAAGCATGAAGTTTAGGGAACAGAGTGAGACACAATCAGAATTGGAACACTACTCACTACCATTAAGTCAGTTCCGGCTCATAGTGACTGTGGCAGTTGGATACTATGTCTACTTGAATTTGTACAAAAGTGTAGTGGTGGAATCCAACCTGTCAGTCAGGTCATAACCTGAAGATGCCTCATTGGGCATGTGTCCCCTTCATAAAAGATAAACTGAGAATCTTTCTCTCTCTCTCTCTCTCTCTCTCTCTCTCTCTCTCTCTTTCTCTCTCATCCTTTGTTATCCTTCTTACTGCGACTCTGTACCTGCCTTCAGGAGTGACCGCAAGTGGGCTGCCCAACCCTGAAAGCTCTTGGCACTCTGCAATGTTTCCCACTGCGTTGGATCCACAAGACTCTACATGCAATAGTCTGTGGTCTCCCTGCTTCGCGATTCACCTTTTAGCATCATAAACCTATACTCTGTCAATTGGGTTGAACTGCTGACCACAAGATCAGCAGTTTGAAATGATTGGCTTTCTATTCCCATAAAGAGTTCCAGTCTCAGAAACTCAGAAGACAAGGGCAGTTCGACCTTGTTCTTTAGGGTCACTATGAGTCACCACCAACTCAATGTCACTGAAAATTTTGAAAGAGAAAACGTGGGCAGGAGAGAGGCAGTTTAAGGGTACTGGGCCCCTGGGGAGAGAGGAGGTTAGAGGTTGCTGGTGACCTTTCTTGGAAGCCCTTAGTTTTGAATTTTTTCATGCTGGAAATGTCGTTTCCACAGCCCCAACCCCTACCCGCTCTGCCCGCAAACAGGGGCATACACTTGGCTTGAAATACCATTTGCAACAAATAGCACAGTTTTCTCTTCTCTGGATAAGTCAATGCAGCAAAAGCAGCCAAGACACTGCTGTCCTTGATTCAGAAACAACAAAGGAAATTATCCTTCGGAAACAGCAAGCCATGTACAATAGACTAATGGGCAAAATATTTGCCAGGCTGCAGGTCCTTTACTCAGTATGTAAATGAGTTGAGTCGAAAGGAAGAAAGAATCAAAAAACAGCTGTTCTGTTTTCTTTTTCCTTGTGTTGACCAGGAGGAAATGATTTTTCAAGTGGTTAAAAAAATAAATGACTCTACAGCTATATTGCTCCTGCTGCAAAGGCAGCCTAGCCTCCACGCTAAGATTTCTTATTGTTCCATCGTCCTGAATACATGTAATTATTCCAGCTCGGGTATTATCTGTTATGCACAAACAGCAGAGTATCCTTCTGAACTTTTGTCCTGGACTGCAAGGACTTACCAAAAATAAAATCCACAGAAGCATAGGAAGTACAAGCATGCTTCCAAGTCTGGTGAGGAGTTTGCACAAGGGGCAAGGGTGGTCTATGTCCCCAGTCTTTCGTTGCTGCCAATATTAGCATGGGTGCACCTTTGCACACACACCCATGTACACACACAGGTGGCTTATGTAATGAAAAAAGCAAGCACAGGCTTCCCTGTGTTACTTACTCATCTGGAGTGAATTAGGGCGAGGCCAGAGATGCTGCCTCTCCAGCCAGTTCCTCTTTGACGCTGATCCTGCCTCTGCTACACACTCATGGGGAGTCGCCAGTAGTCTAACGCAGGAATCAGCAGTCTACAGGCTCAGAGCCAATCCTGTCCCCTGACCCTTTTTGTACGCCCATGAACTGAAAATGGGCTTTACCTTTTCAAATGATTTAAAACCCAAAGTATCCCATTCCGTGGTAAGTCATATCACCAGCATCAGTGTCAATAAAGAAAGTCTGTAGTGAAACTATTCCCTACAGACAAGTAAGTAAACTCAAATGAGCCCAGGTTTACCTTGCTTCCTGGGTATTTGCTCCCTAACAGAGACTGTCCATTTGAAAAAGGGCTCTGATCCTATAGGAAGGGGTTGTGGGGTTGGCAGCGAGACAAATGCCAGACACACCTTGAAGCATATTTTTTGATCAGGGTGAAAAAATGTTCACAAGAATTCATAAATAAATTTAAGTACATCCATGCTTAATTTCCTTATTGGGCAACCTGACACTGTACTCACAATCATGTGCGTGCGCGCACACACACACACACACACACACACTTCTCAAGGGTCGCATACTTCACTTGGGACTTAAGAAAGAAATAATAATTACAGTTCTTCTAACTCCTTCCACTGTCTCATGCTATACTGTAGGGATGTAGTTGCCACCCACACACAGCCTGGAAAACTACCGGCTCGCCTTAGAGCTGCCTTGCGAGCCATATGCGCACTGGTTGTAAAGCCAAGTATGGTTTCCTCCTGGGCACATGGTTCAATATATGTTTTTGCACAGGCAGGCGTGGACGTGAAAGTCATTTTTCAGGAACTCAGATATACATATTTATACAGGCAACAGTGCTATAGAATTTTCTGTTGAGAGGGCGACATCTTGTGGATTGTCTCAAAATTGAGCTTGTCTCAAAGTCAAGCTAGTCCTGGGAACAGCACCATCAATGGAACAGCCGTCCTGTGCTAGGTCCCCGGGATCGGAATGGACTCCAGGGCAATGGATTTGGTATGGTTTCATACGTCTGCAACAGTTTTGGCGATTTTGCCATGATTGTCTCATTTGCTTCTTGGGGTAGACCCGTAAAAGGGGGATTCCTTTTTTCTTCAGCACATAGGAAAACTGAGGCTGAGAGAAATCAAACAACTTGCCCAAGGTCTCACAACTCATCAGTGGTAGAGCCAGTATTCAAATTCACGTTTTAATTTGCAGAAAAGTTCATCTGCCTTCTTTAATGTAATCCAGTGGAACTTGTGTGAACCAGAACGCAAAGGGACTGCCTTGTTTTCCCAAGTCTTGATTTTGACAGGGTGCACTCACTACATTTTTTTTAAATTGTTTATTTTGGAGTTCTTACAGATATTTTAACATTCCATAATTCAATTAGATCAAGCATCATTGTACACCAACTGCCACAATCATTTTCAAGCCAATTTTCTTCTTCGTGAACTCTTTTATATCAGCTCCCCTTTATCACCTCCCTCCCCCAACCTACCCCCCCAGAAACTATGTCTGTGTGTTTATGTTTATGTATACGTGTATATGTGTGTATATATATATATATATGTATATTGCCCTGTCTTATCATACACCATCCAGTGTATTCATTTACCTACAATTCTGTTTTTCATTCCCCTCTCATGGAGCTGTACAAGCATCATTGCTATCAATTCCCCCTTTTCCACCTCTCTTCCTGTACTTTCAGGGAGTCATTACTCCCATTTCTAATTCAGAATTTTTTATCCATCGTGATAGGTTTATGGGCCAACGTGGTCAATGGAAACAAGTGAGCAAAGATTAATCAGGTTAAGGGCAAAGAGACATATGGCTTTGCAAGGCTTGTCCTGGTTTCCCTTGCTCTCTGGTGATCTAAGTAGAGTACTGCTGCTTTAGCTAATTATCTGCCTCCACCTGTGTGCTACACTATCTGTGGACAAAGCCAAGCCATTAATCTTATTGCCAGAGCTTAAGGCACCTTTAAGAACTGCTTTCTGCCACGATGGATGCTGGTGCATACATTGCTTGAGCTGGAGGCTGGTGGATCCTGTCGCTGTGCTTGAGTTCAAGATCCGCTAGGGAACAGCTTCCACAAGCTCTCAAGCTACTGACAGTTGCTGACCCACCCTGCTCTCTGCTGCCTACAGGCAAACTGTCTGCCTTGTCTGAGGGAATGCTCCTCTATCTCCTTCTTTGACCTTGGACTGGACAACCCATGTGAGTTGAAGGACTGTCTGTATATTTAATATTACACACAAGTGAGTTGAAGTGAGTCCTATGTATTGCTGTGTGGACTAATTACCTGGTATATTCCTTCTCACTTTATAAATCTATATCTTTATTTATCTGTCTCTCTATATATGCATAATAATAAGTGAGTGTTTTGGTTTTGTTTCTCTAGGGAAACCTAACACATCTATCTTGAATTTCATGCATCAAATGACCTTAATTATACAAATGAACACACACAGGTCTCACAAGATTAATGAGGTGGAACTAATACCATAATAGCAAAGGGGAGGGAATACTAAAGAACTAGAGAATGTTTATGAGTTTCATAATACTGCATCCTGGATATATCATCCCTTCCACGTGGCCCTCCTATGAGGGACTGTCCAATTATCTTACAGGGAGATGTGGGGTCTCCACTTGGTGTATAATCCTTCATGTCAATTTGATTGCTTCGTTTTAGATTTCTGATACCTTTACCCACTGACACTTCATAATCTTCCAGGCTGGTATGTGTCTTCCCTGTGGACTTTGTTACTTCCTTGCTAGATGGTTGCTTGTTAACTTCAAGACACCAGACACTATATATTTAATACCCAGGTAACATCAACTATCTTCACTGCGTTTGCTTGTACACGCATTTTGTCTTCAGAGATCATGTTGGGAGGATGAGTATCCTATGTCACATTGTTCAAACAAACTGCTCTTGTCTGAGGTCAGATTTAAGTAGAGGCCTGAAGTTTGCGACTTCCTTGTTATACACACACAAGTACATCTATCTTTATATATATATTATATATATGTTTACATATACACATATCTATATTTATTCCTTTATATAACTTTTCCTTTTTATTCTTTTTTGTACTTTCTTATTCTTTCCTCTTTTTCTTTTTCTTTCCTCCTGGCCCACTATCATGTATACCTATTGTTCACCATTCAGTAATTCCTCTCATATACATTACAATTTATCAAGCACTACCAGGAATGTTACTTCCTCCTGATCATCAATTTTAGATCCCTTGCTATTCCCGTCCCTGTCGTTATTTGATCACTGATCCCCCTCCCCACCCTCTTCTCCCATGAGAGCCCGGAACCATTGGTCCCATTGCAGTTTCCTTGGGATTGCTTTCGTACCTTTCTTATATAGGTAGACACCTGAGGGGTGGGGGGGGTGGTGAGACCAGAAATAAAGTTCCAAGTCTAATTGTTGTCCAAACTTGCATGCAGACCCTGTTGTTATCCCGCAGTCCAATCCCTACTCTTTCATTGCTCCATAAACCAGGACACTCTTAAGTAACAGCACTTCTACCCTTTTAGTTCTCAGCAGTCAATCCGAGGGATGGGTTTTCTACAGTATACGATTGCACTTTGGCAATCAAGACTGGAGTGGTCTGGTGCCCCACCCCCCCGCCCTGTTGCACCATTAGACTTCAATGTGCACATCTGTGAATGCCTGTCAAACAGTTCATAAGAGGTGTCACGTGCTGCCTCCCAAACCAGATGTCTGCTATGGAAATTCCTCAGGGATTTGTGGCTTTCCTCACATCACTGGTCTGTTCCATTCCTCTCTTGGTTTGCTCCCATGTGGGTGGATCAGGCCTGAACTGTTTCGTCTGTGCTATCCTCTGTGGTGCTCTCATCTGGGGAGAGGAAGTCATGTCTTGAGCTGAGGCCGGCCCTGTAGTTCTTTGAACAAACTGCTGTGTGAAGGAAGATCACTCCCAATTCTTGGCATAAAGGAATGAGATCTACTTTCTCTCTCTTGTCTATGAATACATAAGCAATTACCCACCCCCTTAGGGGCATTAGTGTCCTGTGCTCCCATTGTCATTTTTTTCTTCCTCCAACCCTCTGTAGGCCTAAGATGCCAGAGTGGTAGTAGAATATGTCTTTCCACACAGGTGTTATCTGCATCTTTTAAAATATGTCCTTTTCTTTTTGAAGACATATACATCATGGTTTTAGTTCTGGATCTTGTCAAGATATCTGGTTCTCAGCCAGGAATTGTGCAATATGGACATTTTCCCCTATGCCCCGTGTGTTGTTTGAACTTACCTTATTGGATTTGTGTTTTCGTGCTTGGCTAACTTCACTCAGCATAATATCCTCCAACTCTTTCAGTGAGATGAGGTGCTTAATCATTTCATCACTATTTTTAGTTATGCATAGAACTCCATTGTGTGCATGCACAGAGTTTTTTTTTTAATTCATTTGCCTACTGATGTTAATTTAGGTTGTTTCCGATTCTTTGTGACTGTGAACTGTGCAGCGATGAGCATTGAAGCGCAGATGTCTGGTCATGGCCTGTTTCTTATTTCTTCTGGGTACATGCCTAGTAGTGAAATGCCTAGGTCATAAGGTAATTCAATTTCTATCTGTTTTAAGTATCAGCAACTCACGTTTCAAAATGGCTGTACATATCTATAAGACCACCGACAGTGAATGAAAGTTCCTGCCTCATCACCTCCCTTCCAACATTTGTTGTTTACTGTTTTTGTGAATTGGGCCATCCTAGTGGGTGTCAGAACTCACCACATTTTTTTTTCTGCTCCACATAATGGGAAATAATTGGGTTTTCCTTCTCTAAGTTTCATCCTTTAAAAAGTTCTTATCCTTCCCAGGTTTAACTGTAATACTTCCAATACACTTCACAGTAGTGTGAGAAGTAGTACAATGTAAAAAGTACTGCTGGCAAAGTGCTTAATTGTCTAGCTGTTAACTACAAGGTCAGCAATATGAAACCACCAGCCTCCCTGGAGAAGAAAGACAGGACTTTCCACTCCCATAAACAGTTATAGTCACAGAAACTCAGAGGGCTATTTCTATTCTCTCTTATAGGACCACTATGAGTAAATTCAATAGCAGTGAGTTTAGGGTTTTGTTTGGTTTGGTTTTTCAAGTTCACTGGTTAGGATATCTAATGGCATAGTGAGTTGTGTGTTGGACTGTTAACTGCAAAGTCAGCAGTTCAATACCACCAGTTTCTCTGAGGGAGACATATGAGGCTTTCTATTCTGATAAAGATTTATAGTTTCATATACCCACAAAGACGTTCTATTCTGCCTTATGAGTTCACTATAAGTTGGAACTGACTCCATGGAAATGAGGTGTTTTGTTTGTTTCAGTTCATTGGTTATGGAGTATGAGTTCTGGTGCCACACTGCTTCAGTTTAATTCCAATCCTACCACTTACTAATTAGGTGCCCTGACAGGAGATGCATCCAAAAGATTGTTTATGGTAGTTTAGCCAAGTGGTGGATAAGCTGTACTGAGACAGCCTCTGCAGAGACAAGGTTTACAGGCAACAATACTGCTCTTTATGACCAAGAACTGACTTTCACTATGCCTATTCCCTCAGGTGATCTCTGAGCTGTAGAGTCCAGCTACTTCTTTCCTTGTAGAAATTTTCCCCAGATCCCAACCAAAGCAAAAATACCAAAAACTTCCCTATGCTCATTCTGGGCCAGGCGATACTATGTCTATTAACTCCTTTCAGGACAGATCTTGAACATGTTACTTAGCCCTTCTGTGTTTTAGTTTCCTCATCCATCATAGGGAAATAGAACAGTATCCATATCATAAGGGATGTTGGTAACTTAATAACTGCACCAAGTTTACAGCACTGACCCAGTATAAGCATTCAAACATTAACTATCAGTATGGATGACTTCAGAGCAGGAATGGATCATAGAGGTCTCCTAAAGTCTCCAGAAGTCTTGACAATAGAGGAAATGTGAACAAGAGACACAGCTACTTAGTAGTAAAATGAACAGGACCCAATAGCATGTGATTCTACATGTTTGTATATAAACATAACTTTGAAAACTGAGTCCAAGATTCAACATCCCAAGGGTGTCAACTATGTAAAAGAATGTCCAATGAGTCCTTTTGGAATGTGATAAGCACCTCTTCATTTACCTTTCCCTCTGCCCAGCCAGATATTCCCATCCTGCAAAGCTCAGAACAAAACAACAGCTTTAAGAATCCTTTCCTCTCTCCAGCCTCCCTTCAACCCCCTGCTCCGAATTCTTGCAGCACTTGTCATCTCTGCCACATCATTTAGCACATAGTACTCTATTGTGCTCTTCTGTAATGTTCCATTCTCTTGTTCTCATCTGTCTAACCAGACTCATGTTTCCTCGAGGGCAGGGAACATTTCTTCCTTGTATGGATTCTCACTGATGCTAGCACAAAGCCTAAAGTCAATTGATAATGGCTCCTAATTTCTTTACTGAGTTTTCTATACATTTGATCAAAGGAAAGTACACCTAGGCTATGAAAAGCAGAAAACAGAATGTATGCAATGTCAAGCACACATGTGCTTCATTTAGTTATTTACTCAGTCCGGACCTTCAATATTGGCGCTGGTTTTCAGTGTTCACAAAAGCATCCTCCCAGCATCCTCACAAGCTCTCCCCTTTTCTGCAAACTCTGTGCCTGTGATGATTATCAAGAGATTCAAAATAAAATGCTTACTAAACTGTGGCACCCATTTTAAAGTTTATTAAGTTCATTTTGTGACTGGGGTACCTTCAACTCACCTGCAATTCTTACTGACCCCATGTGACAGAATAGAACTTTCCACAGAGGGTTTTTGAGGCTGTATTCATTTTTTTTAACTGACTCATTAGTTTATGCATGGTACCTATGGAGCTACAATGGCCAACATTGTTTAGTAGAGACAGAAACCACAAAACTTAAATGTTGATTACCTAGACCCTCTACAAGAAAATCAAACAAGCAAAAAATGATTATCCAGTCCTTACCTAGAGAACACCTACCTGAGTTATCTGATTCTGATTCTATGGAAGCTAATTTACAGCAATGTAATAATTATTACCTGAAGACAGGCAAAAGGAGCATTAATGGTTATGTGTTGGAATGATAGCTGCAAGGTCAGTGGTTCAAATCCACCAGCTACTCCAGTAGAGAAAGATGAGATTGTCTGTGTCCACAAAGATTCACAGTCTCCGAAATCTCAAGAAGCTTTTCTACTCTGTCCAACAGAGTTGCAATGAGTTAGAACTACATCAGTGGCAGTTGATTTATGTTATTGTTTATAGAAATGAAAATTAATTTCCAGTATGGGTTTAATGAACTTCCTTTGCTTACTATAAAAGCATAGGCTATGAGTCTTATAGGAGTAGATAGTATCATTTTCATAAGATAGCAAATCTCTTCAGAAGTTGCTGAGTGGGGTGGAGCCACCAATCTCTGGTTAGTCACCAAGCACTTAAACACTATGCCACCAGGGCTCCTTTTGTACTCAACCACGTCCTACAATAGAGAAGTGAAGAAATAGCATGGGGGTCCCATCTGACCTTATGCAGCTTCAGTTAGGAGGACAATTCAACTTCACCCCAAATTTGAATTTCACAAGGCAGAAGTCAGACCTGTGTCCACTTTCCACTCTTCTGTACCGTATTCTCACACCAACTCTCTCTCCTACACCACTCTACTTTTCTACTTTTCAATAGTGTGTTGCAATGGCCACATAGAACTCATAGATAAAACTCACAGTAGGGGGCTTTTATTTGAAAAAGCAACAGGTTAAAGAAATATAAGGATACAGTCCTTTTGTTTGCAGCACCTGTTCTCGGCTGTGACAGCTATGTCTCTCTGACCCTAGACCTCTTAGCTACACGGTCCCTTGACCATTGCCTCCGTGGTCAGGAAGCCCACCTATTGCTCTACCTCATGGTCTTGGTGCTGGCTTTTCTGCTCTGCCTTACCATCTCAGTGATGCAGCCTCACCTTCTGCTACCTTCAACAAGAATTTCACACAGTCTTTTAGTAGCTGTTCTTTCTTGATGGTGGTGGCATTTCTCTTCCCCTGCTTCTGAAGATGCTCATGCAGGAAAATGGCAAACTGATCATTACCCCATCTATTATTGTTTCACATACCCTTTTTGCATAGATTCATCTAATCATTTCTTGGGTGTTACAAAGATATGGATAGAGAGTCATAAGTAAATAATTTCACTTGAATGCTGGTTGTTGTTGCAATGCCATGGAGACAACTCATAAGGACTTCATGGGACTGAGTAGAACTGTTTCTTTGGATTTCTGAGACTTTCAATCTTCATGGGAGTAGACAGCCTCATCTTACACCCTCTTAGCAACTAGTGGGTTAGAACTTCTGACCTGTTCTTAGCAGCTCAATGCCTACCCCCACTGTGCCATTAGGGTTACATCATTGCAGTTTATTATTAGATGGTGTTAAGGTGACTCTAACTCTTAGCAACCATATGCACAACAGCATACCTACTCCTATAAACCAAATGTACTGATTTTGTTTTCATTAAACACTTGGGGAAAAATGCGTCCTAGACAGATAAGCAGTTTGTGCAGGGTCACACAACTACTGACATAAGCAGTGGGACTTCAGAGCCCATGTTTTCAAGGACTCTGCCATAACACCTCTCTAGCTTATAGCCTTCAGTAGTACATGTAACAGCTGCCTTCCCCAAAGGAAGATACAAAGTATTGTCAGTGGTAAACCAACTAGTAAGAACTAATTTTCCAATGTTATAGTACTGCTACACAATGCCATGACAACTGAAAGTGAATTGGGAGGTGCAGTCCAACAATAACAGCAGCAATTTTGGAACCCTCATTAAATATGGTGGATTAATTAGCTAGTAATTAATTTCACATTTGGTTGCTAATCAAAAGGGTCTTTGAGATAAAACCTGGCAATCTGGGTCTGGAAAAACTGTTTGTCAAGGAAACCCTGTGGGTAGTTCTATTCACTGGGCTCACGATGAATCGAAGTGGACTCAATTGTATCTATAGTATATCCTTGATTATAAGTTGACTTGAATATCAGCCAAGGCACCAAATGCATAAAAAATGACCTGAAAAACTCGGCTTATACATGAATATACATGGTAACTATAATAGCAACCATGGCCCTTACATGCATTCCTTTATTTTTAGTCCTTACAACACTCTGTTTGAGAATGCTATTATACCCTTTTTGTAGATGAAGAATTAAAGGGTTAAGTCCAATTTACAGAGCTAGATAAAATATGCTTGTTTTCACCAAACTAAGATTATTACATAATATACTATATTTTGAAAGTACCACTGACTACCGAAAGAACTAACAAATATGTCCTGAAAGAAGTAGAGCCACAGTGCTCCTTAGGAGAAATCAGTTCCTGGTCACAGACGTCATTCTTGGTCAACTACAATGTTATCAAAAAGAATACCTTCAGTGACATAGATTGATACGATGGTTATAATGGACTAAACCATAACAGCGATTTTGAGAATGTTTCTTTCTGTTGTGCACTACGTTGCTATGAGTTGGAATCAACTTAATGAAACCTAACAACAGCCACATGCTCTATCTGTGATATTATTTTGTACAGTTGAGGGTTGGTTTGCATTTTCACTCTAAACTAGCTCTACTAGTATTATGGAAAAGAGGCTGAGTATCATTTTGTTACTCTGGACAGTCATAAGGTGTCACTGGAAAGAGCAAGACAATACAAGGGTTAGGCAGTCACTAAAATTCAGGGCAGGCACAGGCAAGAATTCTGGAATGGATAAACTGATAGAGATATGAATGAATGACCTGGTCCATCAGAGCATTACAGAGCAGTTTCTTGACTGCTCTCCCAGATTTCTGATCCAGTAGGTAAAGGTTGGTTCTCCTAGAAAGTCTAAGCCTTTCTGGAGACCTTTCTGGGATCAAGAGGAAGAGAGTAAGCTCCCAGTGAAAGAATGTAAGACATGAATGGCTTACATTTCCTCTTCTCTAGATCGTCACGACATTGCACTAGTTACTCTGCGCTCTAAGCTTCATTTAGTAACATTACCTATGTCATAAAGTGGCTATGAGGATTAAATGAGAAAATACAAGAAAATCATTTAACTGAACATGGTATCTGGCATATAACAGTAGCTATATGTGCAGTATCCACTACTACTATTATTACTATTATTTCTCAGTACTTTTGGATTGATATAGGTTCTTCTTCTAAGAGCTACTCCCTAACTTGCCATATGATGTTGAGACATTCATTTTACAACTCTGGACTTCAGTTCCTTTACTTGTAATTAAGAGAAACAATAACTACTCTATCCACCTCATCACGATGTAGTGAGAATAAAAGCAACTGAGCATAGGCTTTAAGGGAGAAAAGATAAAAATCTCAAAGTGAGTGTCACATAGTAAGTAGTGTTGTGACTTGGCTTCTGGGAGTAATTAATCTCATGACAAATAATTTAGCAATACAGCTAACCCAGCCTCATCACCCCAGTTATCGCCATCAATCATTTTAAGCAAATTCTTGTGTTGACTTGCAACTCAGTCTCATATTGCTTTTTGTAGCATTTTTAATTAAAAACCCAATTAAACTGGAGTGCCAGTAGCCTTTGCTGAAAGCTAGGCAGAAAACTTTGTACCAAGAGTGGGAGAAGTGCTATGAAAGGAGAGGTAGGCAGGGACTAGAGCTGACCATTCAGGCTCTGGCAGACCATAAGAAATCTGATCTTTATCCCAAGGGCAATCACAGCAGCAATCACAGAATCTTAGTCTAAAGGGCTAGGGTTAGGGTTAGGGCTAGGGTTAGGGATGAAAATAACAAAATTGATTTACTCTGGCCAATATAAAGAGGATGACCAAAGGGAGGCATGACTGGGGGTAGAAGGACCAGTTAGAATGTTACTTCATATTGGTCCAGGTGAGAGAAGTTTCTGTTTTGATCTATAATAATAGCAGTAGAGATGGGAAACAAGAGGGGAGGGCAGGGTAATTGAAGTTTTAAAAAGAATTGAGACAGAAAATTGACACAATTTGGAGGAAGATTTCATGTAGATGGGAGGGACAAAAAGTAAAGCTTCACTTAGGTAGAGCATGAAGCCCTTTACAGATACAAGGATCACTAAAAGGCTAGGACAGGTGGGTGTCAAAAGTACAATTTGAAATACTGAGTTTGAGATGAAGTGATTATGTAGTTGTGGGGATGAATATATAGGAATTAAGCTCAGAAAAAGAGGTCTTAACTGAGGGTATATTCTTAGGTATATTCTTAGCTCCTGCCACCAATGATTTGAATAGACTACTTAGTAAATTGGGCCTGCCAACTGCATTCCCATTTGCAACACCACCCTTCCAGTGCCTATACCAACCAGTGTTTAAACCTGGTTCTAGATAGTGTCCCTTGTCAATGTAGTATTGCTGCAATAGTTAACTGAATAATGGCCAGTTGTATCCTGAGTTGTAGTATTCCTGAGTTGTAGTATTGTGTCCATTAGGGGTGTCCAGAATGAATTTTTACATGATAGAGTAGGATGGTTAAGGGCAATAGATCACAGTGGTTAATGTGCCACTCAGGAAAGAGATCCCAAGTAAAAGTTAGATGGAAACCCAGAGTAGAGGGAAGATAGGACTATACACCATGAATATGAAGCTAAAAATAATATCCAGAGACCCAAAACTAAAGGAGAGACACAGTAAAACTGAATTTTCTTATAGGTTGGTGATTACATTTGGCCATCAATGGGGGAGCTTAGTGAGTAGGGTGAGAGCAGAGGCTAGTTATACTACTCTTAAGTACAATTTATTCATAATTGAAGCTGTTTTGTTTTATATCAATCATTAACTGTACATGAAGAGCCGTAAGATCCCGAATTGTATATAACAGCAACTCCATAATTTCTGTTTTAAAATAATGTTTAGAAAAATAAAAAGAAGCAGTTTGGTGATGTGTCATGAAGCTGCCTCACAGCTGAGTGGGCAATGATGAGATCAACTGACAAAGACTGATCTTCACAAAAGGAAACGAAAATCAAAACAGGATTAGTGATGCACACACACACACACACACACACTGTACTGAACTCTATTTAGTCAAAGTAGATTATTTTCCTTCCTAAATGACATTCTACACTTCAGTAGCAGATTATAACAAAACTTCCAAACCCAGTAAGATATGGCAACTATATGGGCACAGGGCAGCTGGACAGGTACCAAAACTAAGTGTGGACTTGTCCAAGTGCATCAATATACCTTACAAACAGCTTTTCCTTAGTGCGAGGAGATGAAAAATTTGGGGAGGTAATTGATTATAATATGCACTAATTTTTTACTTATTTAAAAATAAAGCTATGTTAACCATAAATCTGAGATTATAAGACATCTTCAATTGGTATTTTCTTTACAGGTGTTGCTGCTGTTGCTGATTTTAATTTGGAGTTGGCTTGGAATAGTCTATAGTTCCCGAGTGGTGTAAAATGTTAAGTGTTCAGCTTCTAACCACAAGGTTGGAGATTTGAGTCCATTTACAAATACCAGAGAAGAAAGGCCTTAGATCTCCTTCTTAAAGG
>PVJH01034100.1:0-20841 GCA_004026705.1 Nesogale talazaci | reverse complement strand
TGCACACAGCTTTTTCCAACAACCCACGAGTGTGAGTCCCGGTAGACTAGAGAAACAAACTCACAGACATGCAGATGGATATAAAGGTATGGTTTATAGACAAGAGGAATGGGACATTGAGAAAGCATCCTAGCCCAGTCCAGACCAAGGTCATATATTAGCCCATATGTCCAATACCAGTCTATAAAGTCTCCTTCTGTCTTACGAAGTCACAGGCCAGAGGGTGCAGAATCCTGGCGCTGGCAGGGGTCTCTCATGGCTCCTCACTCCCAGGGTTCAGGTTCCATCAACAGCATCCAGTGGTGGTAGAAGCAACTCATCTCTGGCAGGGGTCCCCACGTGGCCTCTCCAGCTTCAAAGGTCTGGTTCCACCAGGGTAAGGCCATGTAGCTTCTCCTCTGGCTCCTCCAGCTCCTCCAGTCCCTTGGACACTGCCATCTTGTCTTGTCCATAGTTCATCATCTGAGAGTCTGACTTCCAACAACTAGGGAGATGGCTTGTCATCTCCATGAGGAAAATAATGCAAGATTTCCCAGAAGTCTCAGGAAAAAGCCATGTCCACACGGAGGCCTCATTGGCTACTCCATGGCTATCTCCAGATTAACAGGCTAGACTCCACCCCTACATCTCAATCATGAAATTAACATAAGTACATGACCACCACAGACCACCCCTTGTTAATTTCACACCTTCACATAACTCTGCAACCATATGTAACTTTCAAATGAACAATAAAATCATATCTATACCTAACAAGATAAAACTAAAATGTATATAGTTCAACATGTGTCACCATCATTTAAAAATAATATTCTAGGGCTGAGCCCCGGTGGCGTAGTGGTTGTGCACGGAACTGTGGCCCACTGGGATGGAGGTTCAATTCCAGCAGTGGGGCTGGGCCTCCTACTCCCATCACCGGAGAGCAGTGATGCCCACACACACACACAAAAATAATAATAATAATAATAATAATAATAATAATATTCTATAAGTGAACAAAACAAAATATATTCTTTGCCTTACAATTGCAGTTACATAATATCTATACCTTGATCTTACAATCCTATGGATATATAGTCCCCCCACATATGAAAGTTGATAAGCCAACCACCTCGTGCCTTTATTCCCCCATTTTGGGTATCTAATTTCTATATTGCCCACTTAAACCAACCCAGTGCTCTGAGGAAACAATCATATCTTTTGACATGAAGAATCTTCATTCCAGTTGGAAACTCATAAAGTGTGCATCCATTAGCAAAGTCAAGTAAGGACAGGCCAGCCATAAAGTCAGCAGCGATATGCACCAGTTCACAGACTCAAATCACTTCTCTCCCTCTGGTCGGGTTCTGGTCAACTCAATGTGGGCTGTCTCACTTAGCCTCACCAGGGTATCCATTGGTTGCCTTCCCTTTAGACCATGATCTCATCATGAATTCTCTACATGCCTAGCCCTCTCATGCTAGGTCATGAACTTCAGACCACCCAACCCGCTCTCATCTTCTCTATTTCTTGTGAAACAGGTCCACAGGTGTCAGTGACCAAACTCAACCTGTCTTTTTATTGCCCCATTTCTCCTACTTCCACTGACAAGTAGTAAATCTGGGTGGTCACCTAGCAAGCATTTCAGCCTGCCACAGGCTTCCTTTAACATTCAGTCCCAGAGGGAAGTTATCTTCATGGTTCCAGATTCCTTCACTTCTGAAAATAATCACTAGTCAAGATTTTCCAAGGAAACAGACTTCATCTTTTTCAATGGTCAGTCAGTCAGACCTCTCAGAATGCAAATATCCTGAATTCTCCAAAAGACTAGGTGGGGCTAATTTCTTCAGAGAAGTCTTCCTAGGTGTGGCCTAAACCCATCCAAGGACAAGGTGGGGTTAATCTCTTCAGAGATGTCTTTGACGCTAAGTCCTAAAGCCTCTAGAGGTCAATGCTCGGCCTAAGGCAACTGGATCTACCAACTCTCTTTTCCTACTTCCCAATAAGCATTTCTATACATCCGTATATTTACAATAATAGGCATAAGAAAACAGTATAAGCAGCATAGTCAGAAATTAAACTCAATTCTTAAAACAGTCAAAGTCAATACTTATTAAGCTGTTCTATATTCTTATCTAAACTACTATTTACACAAAAACATGGAATTAGGTCTCTGAAGGCATCAAAACAGATCCATACTTTCAGTCAGGCTTTCTGACCTTCTTAACCATTGTCCTTGAGCAGAATAGGTTCTGAGATATTCAAATGGTGGTTTTTACCCCTGAGCTCAAGAAATACATTAGCAACATTCATTTTGGCCATTATATAGGCATAACCAAAGACAGCATCCAAACAAAATAATCAAAACTTTAACTTCCCACATTGTTTCCAGAAAATAACTCAGTAAATTGCAAGGACATATCTGACTTCTGGCTAGCCCAAGAAGCAACAATACCATGAGGCACAAGTCAAACATACATCTACTTTCCATCTTTATGATTTGTTTCTCCAGTACCCCACTCCTGGTACCATATTGTGTTAGTCCGGGTAGACTAGAGAAACAATTCATAGACAAGTCTCAGGAGAAAGCCATGCCCACACAGAGGCCTCATTGGCTGCTCAATGGCTATCTCCAGATGAACAGGTTAGACTCCACCCCTACATCTCCATCATGAAATTGACATAAGCACATGACCGCCACAGACAGAAAGGGAAGGATCTGCTCAGCAGAACTCAAGCGGAAAGAGACGACAGAAGGTTCAAGTCTTGAGTGGCAACATGCCAGCGTTCCATGGGCAAAACATTGAACTATGCAGGACCCACGAAGAGATGATGGAAGGAAGGAATACTCATAGTCACGGCACCAAAAAGGATTGGTTGACACTCAGCCGCTTCGAAAGGCAGCATCTGATCCAGACTCAGCGGTACCGAAGGAAGCAGTCCGAGCTGGTTGAAGACAACCGAGGAATGAACAGGATACGAACAGAAATGCTCCCACAAACTGATGCCACATTAGAAACACTCACTCTTTACACCAAGCCATTGAGAAGATGGCTGTTCCTGACTGAAAAAAATCTGTGTTCGGCCGGGTAGACTAGAGAAACAAATTCATTGACACTCGTCTGTGTGTAAGAGAGAACTTTATATCAAAGAGCAATTGCACATTAAGAAAACATCCCAGCCCAGTCCAGATCAAGTCCATAAATCCGATATTACCCCCTATATCGATTCTAGTCCATAAATTCCTATTTAGACTCACGTAGCCATGCAATGCTGCTGAGTGCAGGAAGATCACAGGCCAGTGGTGGGAAGTCTTGTGGATCCAGTGGCAGTGGAGGCGTCTCAGCGCTGACGTTAGTCTCCATGTGGCTCCTCCCACTCCAGTTCCATCAACGTCGTAGCTCCACGTGGTTTGTCAACAGGAGTGTTGTCACACGTGATATGAGCAATAATTGCTTAATGCTCTTAGGCATTTTCGAATGCTCGGTTTATTCACTGCAAACACATCAAACAATCTAATAATCTTAATATAACTAAGTACTTAACTAAGTACCAAAGGATAAGAATAATTATTATAAAGGCATGACAACAGCACACTTCACCCATGTTATTCTAGCCTTTCAGTCCCAGGAAGCACTGTCTTCATCGGTGTACTCACCTGAGTAGGGTTGGAGAGAGCAGGAGTGGACGTCTCCTTGGTTCCCCGCTCTCTGAGAAGTCAGGGTCTTGCCCCGGGTCTGAATAGGCAACTTAGATGGTTCTTTGACCTCATTCTTCAAATTCCACGGCATCCAGCCAAGTCTTATCTGGGTTGCCCACACTTTCTGGGGTGGCTCTTCTGACCATCTGTTGGTTCTGTCCCGTGGCCCAATTTTGGATCGGGTCTAAATGTCACTTTCATTCCTCCTTTAAAATGGAGCTTCTTGTGTTGTTTTGTGATGTGGTTCCACGTCTTGCAAGGTAGCTCATCGTTTTGCAAGGACGTTCTATGGTGCCCTCATCAAGTGTCTCCCTTGAAGGAAGTGTGTCTGGCCTCCCGGGAGCTATTTATCTCCTTGGCACCCCCAAATGAGATCATCAAGCTGCAACCCATTGAGAGGCTAGACTTCACCCCTTGGCAAGTTGGCAGGAGATTATGTAACTGCCACGGGCTTCATACTTGTGCCCAAGCAAAGTGACTCAGTAAAATGCAGAGATCGCTAAACGATATCAGTAATGGCAGGCAGGTACTGCTTTACGGAAGACAATTTTTAGAATGGCTGCATTTGCGCATTGATGGAATTGTCTATAATTCAAGCTGGATTCAGAAGAGGACGTGGCACACCGGGTATCGGTGTTGACATCAGATGGACCTTGGTTGGCAGTAAAGAACACCAAAAAAATGTTTGCTTGTGTTGTGTTGATCATGCAAAAGCATTGGACTGAGTGAATCATAAATAACTATGGATAGCATTGCAAAGAATGGGAATTCTAACACGTTTCATTGTGCTCATGGGAGCCTATACATAGACTGCTAGTCCAGGTAGACTAGAGAAGCAAATCCTAATAGAATCATGTGTATAAGAAAGAGTTATATAAAAAAGAGCAATTATATATTAAGAAAACATCCCAGCCCAGTTCAGATCAAGTCCATAAGTCCGATACTGTCCCATATGTCAATACCAGTCCATAAATTCTTCATTAAATTCACACAGCCATGCAACGATGTGAATGCAGGAAGGTCACAACCCAGAGGGTAGAAAGTCTTAAAGTCTTGTGGCTCCAGTGGTGATGGAAGCATCTCCGGGCTGGTGTGGGTCTCCATGTGACCTCTCCAGAGAGAGACCCTGGCTGGATCAGTCTGTCTTCATGTGTCTTGTCAACAAGAATGTCTCACAGGGAGCATGCATGTCCCACCTCCAGCGAGTTTTCTATCTCCGTAACGCCTCCCAATGAAGTCATCAAGCTGCAACCTGATTGACAGACTAAATCCCACCCCATTCGGGCAAATTGTCCACAGATTATGTAACTACCACACAGAACCAAGAAGCAGTTGTTTGCACTCAACAATGCACGGTGTGAAGTTAGGAACCATGTGCATCGGGGTGCTGGCCTTTCACCATACCCCCTCAATCTATACCCTGAGCACAAGACCCAACCAAGTGGACAGTGTAAAGAAGCACGTGGTGTCGGGATTGAGGGAGGCTCACCCACAACTTGCGATATGCAGGTGACATATACCTGCTGGCCAAGAGGACTTGAAGCGCTTACTGAGGAAGATGGAAGGCTGCAATCTTCAGTATGGATTACAACACAAGGCCAAGAAAGCAAACACCCTCACAGCTGGATCGATAAACGATGTCAAGGTAAGTGGATTAAAGATGGAAATTGTCAAGGGTCTCCTCTGACTGGGATCTCCAATCAAAGCCCACAGAGGCCGCCGTCAAGAGATCAGATGATGAATCACATTGGGCAGAACTGCTGGACAAGCTCAATTGAAGGTGGTAAAGAACAATGTGGCAGTGAGAAAATTTCATGTCAATTTCAGAACTAGAATATAGGGGTGGAGTCTAGCCTGTCGATCAAGTCACAAAGTCATTCACAGCCACCAGGAATCTCTTCTGCACTTTCTCCCTGGAGGCAGGAGGCACTTTTTCTCTTCTTCACCTTCCTGTTGACAAGCCACACGGAACAGAGGTGATGGTAGCCAGAGCCCTGGAGATGTTCCACCCCCACTGGAGCCACAAGACTTTCCACCTCCGGCCTGTGATCTCATTATGTGGGCTGCATGAGTGTGAAGAGGAATTTGTGAACTAGTTCTGGACATATGGGCTAATAGCTGACTTAAGAAGTTGCTCTGCACTGAGCTGGGATGTTTTATTGGTGCATAATTACTTCTTAATAAAAAGTTCTCTTTTACACATCTAGGCGTGTTAATGAATTTGCTTTTCTAGTCAGTCCAGTCCAACACAAACAAAGATGCCACTTTGAGGATGAAGGTGAGCCTGATCCGGGCCATGGTATTTTTCGATTGCCTCCTTTGCATGTGAAAGATGGACAAGAGACAGGAAGACACAGAAGAATTGATGCATTGGAATCTTGGTGCTGGTGAGGAGGAGCCTCAGGGGGCAGTAGTGGGCTTTGCATTGGACAGCTCCCCGCAAACTCAACATTTGAACCCACCAGCTACTCCACAGGTGAGAGGTAAGCCTGTGTGCTTTCCCACAAATTTAAAGTCCCAGGAGAAGAAGAAGAAGAAGAGGAGGAAGAAGAAGAAAAGACAGGTCTGCTTTGGCCTATAGGGTCTCTATGAGTTGAAATCAACTTGAGGACAGTCAGGTTGGTTTAAGAGCTTCACAGACTCCCAGAAGAACTACAATAGTTGGAGTTACTGTGCCAACTAGGCCAATGAGGCCATGTGGGTGGAATTTGATCGGGTCGCAGCTTGATTGGAGGGTGACCAAAATAAATAAAGACAGCACGCATCCCATCTCCCCCTTGCTGCCTGGTGATTGGACCAGCATGCTGCTGCTTTAGCTAGTTCTCTGCCTCAACCTGTGTGCTGCACTGCCTGTGGCCAAGCCAACCTGTGGATAGCGTCGTGAGAGTTTGAGGCTCCTTCGAGACATGCTTCCCCACCATGCTGGTGCATACATTGCTTGGACTTGAGGTCGGTGGATCCTGTCACCATACTTAAGTTCCAGATCCCACCAGGGCCTGCTTTCCTAAGCTCTCATGTTTCTGCCTGTTCCTGACCCACCTGCTATCTGCTTCCTTCGGGCAGACTCTGCCTGCCTTGACTGAGGGAAGATTCAGCTATCTGATTCCTTCACCTTGGGCCCGCCAGCCCACCTGAGTTGAAGGACTTCTAGTGTATTAACTCTTCCACAAAATTGAGTGGAACTGAGCCCTCTGTGCTGCTGTGAGGACTAGTTAGCTGTTATATTCCTTCTTACTAGATAAACCGATCTATCTATCTATCTATCTATCTATCTATCTATCTATCTATCTATCTATCTATCTATATTCATCCTGGTTTTGCTTCTCCAGAGAACCCTGCTGACACAAGAATGAGCAACCCTGGTAGGAGGAAGTCCAGCCAGAGTGCTTGCTTCGGGACAAGCCAGGAGGTGACGACTCTGTCTCATTGCTTTGGCATGCTCTCAGGAGAGGCCGGCCCCTGGAAAAGGGCATCATTGCTTGGTCAACTTAGCAGGGGGTTGTGAGAGTCTCTCAACAAGATGGGCTTGCAGCCACGGGCTGGCTTGAACACGACAGCTGTTGCCAGGGCTGTGCTGACCCAGCTTGGGTCCTGCTCTCTGTTTCCAGGTCTGCCATGCGTGGGGCTGATGCTGTGGCCCCTGACGGTGACAATACAGCCCAGAAACGAGTGAGGGCTGGACCTGCGTTCTACGGCTCCACAGAGGCAGAGGCATTAGGGTGACCCTAATCGCGCATGGGCTCCGTTGTGAAGAGGGACCATTCTAGAACTCTTCACTGCGTTCACAGGGAACCAACCGGCACCTGGCAGACCAAGAGGCAGTCATTGGGATGGAACAAGAAATGGGGAGACTGTATGGTTTCAAACCAGGACAGGCACGTATGGGGAGGGGGTACCCTTTCACCATACCTATTCCTTCTGTGTGTCGAGTAAACCATATGAGACATTTCTGATATGATGAAGACCTGGGCTGGAGGAAGGCTTATGAACAACCTGGAGAGGGCAGAGGACTTGCAGGCATCTCTGGAGAGGATCCAAGGCCTTCGGTGCAGATGACACCTCCACCTTCAGAGGACAAAAGTCCTCGCAAGCAGAACCAATGAGCACCATCCGCATCCTCGTCGGGAAGATCGACGCTGCCGAGAAAACGTCATCTGCTTTGGGCAAGTCTTGTTGCAGAGGATCTTGGGGACGTCCCCAAAGAAGTCACTCTGAGAACTGATGTGTGCAGGAACCAAGCCACAGCACTGCCAGGCGCCTCCCGGCAGGAGCACGCAGAACAAGGGACAAGGAAGAGTGGAGAAGCACCGGCGGTGTCGGCTGAGGAGGCCGCGGACGGCCA
The DNA here is from genome assembly GCA_004026705.1 of Nesogale talazaci. Taxonomy (NCBI): domain Eukaryota; kingdom Metazoa; phylum Chordata; class Mammalia; order Afrosoricida; family Tenrecidae; genus Nesogale; species Nesogale talazaci. Next base: position 12,820 of record PVJH01034100.1, on the reverse strand, counting down.
GAAGCATGAACCAATCTGTCTTGGAACAAGTCGCTCCGGGATGCTCCTTAGAAGGGAGACAGAAAGGCTTCACCTCACGGACTTTGGACATGGTCTTGGGGAGGGGCCGTCCCTGGAGAAGGACGACGTGCTCAGGAAAGCAGAGGGTCAGTGAAGGAGATGGGTTGTCGCCGTGGCTGCAAGACTGGGTGAGGGCTGAGCAGGGCTTTGCTCGTGGCTCTCAGGGCCGTGTGAGTCAGGACTGGCCAGACCACGCCCGGCAGCAGCAGCAGCAGCCGCAGCATGGGCTGAATTCTGTCCCAACAGGGCTGCTGAAGGCTCAGCCCGAGGACCTGGGAAGGGACCTGACTGGGAATGGGACTTTTGAAGATGTTCTCAGCCCCTGTGAGACGGGAAGAGGGCAGGCCCCCCTCCTACCTGCCTGGGGTCCTCCACTACACCGGAGGGATGATGCCACGGGCCAGGGACACCGGGGGTTACCAGACGCTCCAAGAAGCCAGAGAGAGCCCTCCTCAGAGACCATGTCCTGCCACCCCCTCGGACTCAGACTTCTGTCCCCCTGCACTGCGGGACAATGACGTTGGCTCTCAGAAACCAGCCCCTTGCAGAGCTCTGGGACCACAGTTGTCAGAAGCCAGCCTACCACGGCGTCCCTGGGGGGTGGGAAGAGTTAGCAGGTGCGGCCCCTAGTGGACGGGGTGCAGGTGTGCACCCACCCAGAGGTGCTCAGAAGCAAGGCCTGGTGGTCGGCCCAGGGAAACCAGCCCTTGGAGACCCAGCAGAACACAGCTCTCCTCCAAGGCACCGGGACGGGGAGCTCGGTGGCCCCACGCTGCTCTGGTGCTCTAGGCATTTGAGGTCAGCAGCTAGAGCTGTGCTAGCTACCCCCTGTCCTCAGGGGTATGTGTGTGTGAGGGGGGCGGGGTGGGGGTGGAGTCAGCACCCAACTTTGGGGCCAATGACATGAATGCCAAGTGGCACGGAGCGTCCCTCTCTTGAGCCTGTTTATGGTCCCCAGTGAGCGTGGGGCCTCGCTCTCAAGCACAATGGTCCAGTGCCCGTCTCCCCGGGGACCGCTCCCTGCTCCCCCCTCCCCTCACGTCTCTGGAGGACTGCCTGCCTGCTTCTTCCCGGGCCCCCTTGTGCTCCTGGTCCCAGTGGTGTCGGCCGCTACCTAATCCACCCTCCCTCCGGTCATCGGACCTCAGGCATCTGGATTCGGTCCTCAGCTGACAAGTGCCGGATGCACTTGAGGGTTGTGCTGGGAGGAAGACAGACCTCACTGAGGCTGGAGGAAAATCAACAAATCCCTGGCAGGAGACGTGCTCCTTAGAGGCAAGTGGGGTGGTCGTGTATTCGATACGTCAATTTCATGATTGAGATGTAGGGGTGGAGTCTAGCCTGTTCATCTGGAGATAGCCACTGAGTAGCCAATGAGGCCTCTGTGTGGGCATGGCTTTCTTCTGAGACTTCTGGGAAATCTTGTGATATTTCCCTCATGGAGATGAGAAGCTATCTCTCCAGTTGTTGGGAATCAGTCTCTGAGACAACGAATTACGGACAAGACAAGATGGCAGCGTCCAAGGAGCTGGAGGAGAAGCCACACGGACTTACCCTGATAGAGCCAGACCTCTGAAGCTGGAGAAGCCACATGGAGAGCCCTGCCAGTGCTGAGTTGCTTCTGCCACCACTGGATGCTGTTGATGGAATCTGAGCCCTGGAAGCAAAGAGCCATGAGGGCACCCCTGCCGGCACTATGATTCTGCATCCACTGACCTGTGACTTCATGAGTCGGAAGGAGACATTGTAGACTGGTATCGGACATATGAGCTAATATTGGACTTATGACTTTGAACTGGACTGGGCTGGGATACTTTCTCAATGTCCCATTCCTGTTGTATATAAACCATTCCCTTATGTCCATATGCGTGTCTATGATTTTGTTCCTCTAGTCTGACCGGACTCACACAGCAAGGATGGTCCTTCCCATTGGCCGAGCCATCAGACCAGACCCACCCTCATGGCCAAGGAGCTCGTGGCTGGTGGTCACTCACCTCCTGCCACCAAGTCACTGCAAGCCTAGGGGGCAGGGAGAGGTGCCCTGAGAGGTTTCTGAGACTGGACCTCTTTTTAAACAGTTCCCATTTTTATCTGACAGTGTATTGGCTTATAATTCCCATGTGCTACGATTCATTGTTTCAATTGTATGAAGAGGAATCGGACAACCTGCCAGAATCCATTTGAGAACATGTTCTTCTTCCTGCGTTCCTCCTTAGTACTCCCCATTTTCTGGTACCCCTCCCCCAACTGTGCCCCCCAGGGACCATTAAATGAGACAGTCACTCTTCTCAGGAGCCCAGAAAGCTGCCCCCTTCTCCCTTGGATTTGAACCGCTGACCTCGTGGCTCGCAGCCCAACACACAACCCACTGCACCCACGGGCCTCCTGGGAGTCCCTCCACCTGATGGTCGGGCCCAGCTGTTCTGACGCCATCACTGTGGGGCAGGGGCGACGTCCCAGCCATCCTGAGAGTGGTTGCTGGGGCCACGTGGCCAGCGTTGTGTCACTGCTGGTCGCAGGCATCTGTGTTGTTTCTGCTGCCTGGGTGGAGGCCCCGCTGACACTTTCTTAGTCGGCAGGGGCCCTGTGCCATAGTCTGCTCAGAAAACTCACGTCCCCACGGGGCTGGGGCATGGTACTCAGCCAGCCTCTTGTTCTAAAAGACTCTTTCCCCGTGTGCCTGAGTGACTGTGTCTGTGTGTAGACACTGTTCACAGCACACATTCATTCAGAAAGGATTTACTGCATGCCTACTGTGTGCATGGGCACATGTGTGTACTGTGTCAGGGCTGGCCCAGGCGACTGCCCACCCCTGCTCTGCATAGAAGAATGCTTCTACCTCCCAGGACCTCAGTCTCCTTTGCACCTGACATGACTCCTGGAGCCTCATCTGGCAGTATCACTTGGCACAGGTGGAGACTCCCCTCTGCAGGTCCTCAGATACAGAGGCCCCTGGCTGAGCGGCAACCTAGGGTGGGGAGGTGGGGAAAGAGGTGGTCAGGTCAGAGTGCTGAGCGCCCAGCGGGGTGCTCTGGGAAACCGTGCCACCAAACCACACCTCCTATCTTTCTGTGGATTCTGACCCAGGGCGACGCCACAGGACAGGGCAGAACTGGCCCTGCATGCTCCCAGATGGTCACTCCGACCAATGGGAAACAACAGCTTCTTTCTCCTAAAGACTTGTGAAGTGTCTGTACATTATGGGTGCCCTGGCCTGGGCGTGGTCACAGCTGAGACCTCATACCTCCTGGAAAGTGCCCTGGGGCGGGGTGGGGGGGTGACCCCTGTCCAGGAAGATGCCTCCAGAGAGTTGGGTCTTCCCCATTGCCCTGCCCCTGCCCCATCTGTGCTGGGGGAAGGGGACCTCTCTCACAGTCGCTCTCTGTGTCTCTGTCCCCCAAGGCGGGCTGGGATGGGACACATCAAGGTCAAGGCCAGGGAACAAGGCCCCATTCTTCCCTGACCTACGGTGACCCAGGACGGGCCACTCCCCTCCCCTCTTACCTGCCTGGCAGCTCCACTGCACGAGCCCTTCCGTCAAGCCTTGGGGCAGTCAAGCCAGCTCCATTGGACTGAGCATCTGAGCCCCTCAGAGAGGGTGCAGCCCTGCCCTGCCTCCCTTTCCCTCCCACTCCCTCGCCAGGGTCGCTGAGCTCAGAGCCCACCTGGCCCCGACCCCTGTCGCCTGACTGGGGGCTATGCTCCCCGCGGAGATGACCGCAGGCGGCAGGTGGGCACAGAGGGGGCGGGCCGACCGAGGAGGGCGGGCTTGGGAAGCGCCAGCCCGGGGGCGGGGCGGGGCCAGCAGGTGCAGGTGTGTGTGTGTAGGGGGTGGGGGGCAAGCGCGGGGCTGGGCCTGGCAGGTGCGCGGCGGGTCGCGCGGGCGTGGGCGCGCCTCCCCCGGGACCGCCGGCCCCGCCCTCCGGCCCCGCCCCCGCCCCCGCGGACGGCCCCCCGCGGCGGGGTTGGCACCCGGCTGGGCAGCACTCGGCGCCAGCCCGGCCCGCGGGCTCCGTCGCCATGGCCGCGGTCGCCTCGCCGCCGCGGGCCGAGAGGCAGCGCTGGGGCTGGGGCCGCCCGGGCGCACGGAGGGGCAGCGCGGGTCCGGCCAAGAAGGGCCCCTTCTCGCTGGAGCTGGCCGAGGGCGGCCCCGCGGGCGGCGCCCTGTACGCTCCCATCGCTCCGCCCGGCGCCCCCGGCGCGCCCCCCGCGGGCCCCGGGGCCCCCGCCGCCCCGCCGCCCGCGCCCCTCGCCGAGCTGGGCCCGCGGCCGCTCGCCAGCCTGGACCCGCGCGTCTCCATCTACAGCGCGCGCCGTCCGCTGCTGGCGCGAACGCACGTCCAGGGCCGCGTCTACAACTTCCTGGAGCGCCCGACCGGCTGGAAGTGCTTCGTCTACCACTTCACCGTGTGAGTTGCTGGCGGGCCGGGGGCGCGGGCGCGCGGCCTCACCTGCGGCCATCTGAACGGCCAGGGCAAACCAGCCCAAGCCAGGTCCGGGGCTCGGGGGGTGGGGGTGGGGCGTCTCCAGCCTGCGCCCTTGCTGAACCTGGTGTGGGTGGGTGTGGGTGTGAGCCAGGTGGACTGCCGCAGAGCCTCAGTCCAGGTGTGAAGCCAGTGACCATGATGATGTGCCCTTGGCCAGCTGTGGAGGGAGAGGAGAACCGCAGAGGGGCACCTGGCCCTCCCGTGGGCAGCAGCATCCTGGACCCGTAGCTAGCCAGTCCTGTGGTTCCTGGGGCCAGCCTGCTCCCCACCACCTCCCGCAGGCGTTAAGGAGAAGGCGGGGCTGTACCTGTGGTTCTGGGCAGGGCGGCCCAGCTAGGTTCGGCTCAGGTGTGCCAAGGGGGCGGGAGCACCTGGCCTAAGGCTGCTTCCCAGGTGCTTCTCCTAAGGCTGCAGCGGTGGCGGCGGCAGGGTCCTTGGGCAAGGGCACAAGGAAGTCCACTCCCAGGGGCAGGCCACCCGCCACGGTCCCTGCTGGAGTCCTGTACCCCTCCACCCTGCTGGCTGCACTTCCTGCCCCCGTCCCCCCCCCCCCAAACACACACCAGCAGCCTCTTGGTCCCATGCCAGCCCCTGCCCTGTGGGTCTGGGCTTGGCTGGTGTTCTGGGTGCCATTTGGAGGGGATTTCCTGTGGCTTCCCGTCGCCGTGTGCTGGTCCCTGAGCACTGCTGGACTTGGGGGTGTGACCAGGGCTTACTCCTCCCTCCCTCTCGTAGCCCCCCCACCCCACCCCAACCTGGCATTCTGGAGTGAGTTGGGGGCAGAGCTTTGTCTGTGGAATGGAAGCAGCCACTTCATCTCCCACCTTGCCCTCTGCGAGCTGTGCACTGCAGATGCTGCGTCTGGAGGGGAGAGGGCAGAGGGCAGAGGGGGACCCCAAGGGCGAGGGGCACATCTTGGGGGCAGCATCCTCTTCAAGCCCCTTCCCAGCCCCAGCCAGAGCTGCCTCCCGGACTGTGGGGCTCTGGCGGTGTCAGACTGCAGTAGGGCTGCCCTGACTCGCAGTATGGGTGCTCATGGGCAGACACCCCCAAGGAACCCCCCAAAATATGTATCAGGCCCAGGCCAGTTGCTGTGCACACCCCTCCGAGCTCCCAGGGCCCCCAGGAAGGGGGGGGGGGGGAAGCAAGGTCAACAGCACCCCCTGGAGGAGACCCTGCCTCTGCTCCTTGTGGATCCAGGGTGCCAAGGCTGGGCAGATGGGCAAGGGGTTGCCAGCTGGGTGCCCCTGGGGCTGCAGGAGCCCAGGGAGCAGGAGGCAGGAGAAGCGGGGCTCGCCTTTTCTTCCTGAGCGATTGTTTCCAGCTCGGAAGTCAGTGGGGGCAGGGCCATCTCTGGGCTTCCCCTTGGGGTGACCTCAGGGCACCTCCTCCTCACAGCCCCTGGAGCCAGGCCTGGCTCAGCGGTGACCGTGACCATGTGGGGCTGCCTGGGGCCCCTCAACTCAGTGTCTCAGGGTCAGCTGCTGCAGAGCGGTGGCCCCCCCACTGTCCACTCCTACAGTGGGACAGACAGTGCCCACCCGGGAAATGGCAAGATGCTCCCTCCCCCCCCCCACCTGGTAAAGAGGAGGAAGCTGCTCCCCCCCCCCCACCCCCTGTGGCCTGGACTCAGGAAGAGCTGCCTCCCCCGGGGTGGAGGGGTGTAAGTTGGGGGCTGAACACTGCCCAGGTACAGAGGGAGCAAGCCAGGAGACCCTGCCTCCCTGCAAAGCCCTGGCCTGCCACTCTGCATCCCTCAAAGACTAGGTCCCCTTCCCCACCCTCTGGCTCCCTGGGCACTCGGCCTCATTGTCCCCACGGAGGGCCAGCTCGAGAACGGCAGCTGCAGTCAAGGAGGTCCTTGGGGGGGGGGGGATCTCCCTTGTGTTGAGGCCACAGGGGGACAGGCAGACCCCTATCTCGTAGGGCTGGAGTGGCACCAAGGGCCATGGGTGGGGAGGGCAGCCCTTGCCCACTGCCTTGGCATCTCCTGTCCCGCCCTCGCCCTGGCTCGCCCTGGCTCCTGAGAACCTTCCGGTGGCTTTGTCGGCATCTTTAAGTTCATGTTAATCATTGATGGCCTTTGGTCCAGTGGCCCTGGGGTTGGGGGTGTCACCGGGCCGGCCTGGCCCGCCCTTCCAAAACGGCAGCCACAGAGTATTGGGTTCAGGGAGGCGGGGGCCATGTGGTGGGGAGGGCAGGTGGGGGGGGCCCATCTGGGGCTGTGGGTGGGGGGGCAGAGCTGCACCAGGAGAGGATGGGGCTGCTCTGAGAGGAAGGAAGCAGCTCCCTACAGCCCCCGCCCCCCCGCAAGCTTGTTCCTCAGCCAAGGGGTCCCTGCTGGTTACTGTCACCCCTGGACGTGGTCCCCAGCTACCAATAGATACTCCCACGAGCCGGGTGTAGAGTCCACTCCAGGCCTGCGGAGCAAAGCATGGGCTGGAAGAACTGGAGGGTGAGGAGCACTCTTAGGAGGGGCGGAGCTTCTGCTTTAAGAGAGCAGGCTGCCTAGTCACCCTGGGGGGCACAGCAGTGAAAGAACCCAGCAAGGACCCCCCCACCCCCACCCCATACACACACAGAAGAAGCATCAGTCTGGGGAGAGACCAGCTGCAGTCCCAGGGAGAGCCTGAGGCCGAGGCCGAGGCCAAGCCCTGGAACGCTTTGAGCCCATTCGCCCACCCTTGTGTGTGGCCAGTGTTTCACGGGCTGGCACCTTCCTGAAGCCGGAGAGAAGGCCTGTCTGGCCGGGTGCTGAGATGGTTACTCCCCCGCACCCCAGGCTTGGCAGCCAGGGACCTTCTGGCTCAGGTGAGGCACCAGACCAGGTGGCTTGAATCAGGCTAGAGCTGTGGGTGCCTCAGCTGACCCAGGGGATGCTGGGCACCAGTGGACAGGATGCCTTCCCCTGTCTCTGGGTGGGAGAGTCTGAACACAGAGGCTAGTGGTAAAGCCCAGGCCGTGGTATGGACTCAGGGTTGGCTGGCTAGGTGCCCCTGTGAGCAGCTGCCAGTGGGCCACCTGGGTTGTGCCACTGTGGGTAGCTGGCCAGTCCAGGGGGCAGATGCACCTGTTTCAGGTGGGATTGAAGCTCATTGTGAACACCCTGGGGGGACCAACCTCACCGCCACAGTCCAGCAGGAGGTCCCTCAAGCTCAGGAGAGATCTGCAGGTCCTCCGGCACCACTGCCTGGCACCCAGGTCCTGCTTGGGGAGCCCACGCTGTGTGTCCTTGCGCTGCGGCCATTGCTGGTAGGCTAGACCACCCAGAGTGGGGCTGTGACTGGTGGTCCTTCTGTGAGTGGCTTCCCGAGTTTCCAGGAATGTGATGACCCCTCCCCTCCTTCCCATGGGTGGGGGTGGGGTGGGGGTGCCGGTGTGGCGGGCCGAGGGCCTCTGCCTCTGCTTGAGTCTGACCGTGAATTGCTGATACGTCGTCCAGGGCTCACACCTGGTCACCAGGTATGAAGGTGTCCAGCTCTGGCTCTTGGTCCTGCAGGACAGACCCAGGTCACCCTGTGGACTCGAGGGGCCCAGGGCCAGGAGACCCAGGGGTTGAGTGGAGGTTTGGGGAAAGGCACGTGGCAAGCTTCACTATCTTTCAGGAAAACCACGCAGACCCGAGGGAGGGGGGAGGAGGACTCGTCTCTAAACCACAGCCCTGCCCCTGCTGATGTGGAAATGCTGGCTGTTCCCAAAGCCACACAGAGCCTCAGCCCTGGGCTCCAGGGACCGCAGAGGTCCTGGGAAGGGTGACATGCTGGGCACAGGACCCCACCCCACCCCCCGCTAGGATGAGCTCCCCAGAATTGGTAGGGCTGGTCAGACTCCTGGCTTCAGCAGGATGGCCTCTGGGTTGGCACATAGCGCCCCCCTCTCATTGCCCCCCCCCTCACCCATGAGTCCCAGAGTGGCCTCTCCTTCCTGAAATAGCCCCGTGTTCAGCCTGGGCACGTGGGTTTCCTGAGCACCCAGATAAGGCCGTGCTGACGCCGGTCATGGTGGGAGCCCTCTCACCAACGCATTCCCCAACTCTGGTACGCGGGGTTATGAGAGGCCTTGGGCTTGGGGGGCCTCATCTTCTTGCAAAGGTGTGTGTGTGTGTGTGTGTGTGTGTGTGTGTGTGTGTGTAGAGGGCAGGCTGGTGGCTGAGATCGGGCCCAGGCTGTCTGCTCCAGTTGGCATCTGTGTCGCTCCTGCCTCTGCCCTAAGTTTCTAGAGGTTCAAGAGTGTGAGGCCTTCGGCTGCCTTGGCATGAGGGGATGTGCTTGCCCCAGTGAGGTCCAGAATGGAGGGGGCGCCCTGGAGCCAGGGACAGGCAGACAGGAGGAGAGACACGGGGAAAGGAGGGGCGATAGGGACGGGGGCGTGGTGTGTGGATGGGCAGATGTGAGATGGAGGGAGGGCGGGAAGGATGGGCAGTGGACACAAGATGCAGTCAGGAGGGGAGGAGGAGGGCGGTGTGGAGGAAGGGTCGAGTAGGTGATGGATGAAGGGGGTGATGGGTGGGCGGGAGGATGGAGACATGGTCGCTGGATGGAGAGAAGAAGTGGGTTGACGGATGAATGCATGATGGGAGAGGTGGGCAAGTGCGTAGCTGGAGAGAGGAGAGGATGGGTATGTGGATGGGTACAGGACTGTGTGGATGGGTGGATAGTGGAGAATGGATGCTTGCGTGGTGAGGTTGGTGAATGGAGAGATGAATGAGTGAGTGGATGCATATGGAGGTGGTAGGGTAGATGGAGAGAAGACAGGATGGAAAGATGATGGATTTGTGGATGGAGATGAATGGATGATGGACGGGTGGCTGGATAGATGAATCGATGGATGATGGGTGATGGATGATGGATGGATGGATGGATGATGATGGAGGAGGAAGAAAGATGGATGAGGGATAAAGGATGGATGCTGAATAAAAGGGTGAAGACTTCTCTGACCTTCCCAACTTGACCAAAGCCCAAGACTCAGGAGACAACCTAGAGAAGCCCTGTGCCTTTTTGGGATCCTCCATCCCTGGCTGTGGGACCCTCCAGTGTCGCCTGCTGAGGGTCTGGGCTCTGGCCAGTGGGCGGGGCTGGGGCTGGCCATGGCTGTCCCTGGGGGCCGGATAGGCAGCTGGATGGTGTGGGTGACCGGTCAGGGCGGGGACTTCTGTGGTATCCTTTGTCCAGGCAGGCAAGACAGGTTACTAGGCCCACTGCCCACACTGGGACTTTGTGGCTGAGTCCCAGTTCCCCTGCCCGTCTCCTGCCCCCCTGTTTCTTCTGAGAGTCCTCCCCAAAGGGGGACCAGTGAAGTCTAGAGTTCTAGCAGGCTGAGGCCAAGTCTGGTGCTTTGGGGCTACCTGAGCCCCCATGTCCCATCAAGACCTGTGGTCCTCAGCCTCTCTGCTCCTGCATGGGGGGCACAGGGTTCCTGCACTGGACCACCTGCCGGGTGCCCCCACCCCTCCTGGGGGTGTGAGGGGAGGAACAGACATGGCCGGACCTTGGGGGACCTGAGGGGACCCCGCCATGGAGAAAACAGAGGGGGAGTGGTGGGGGCAGCAGGGGCCTCTCTGTGGGCTGGGCTGCTGGGGAGGGAGAGGGTGTGGGGTGAGTTTGAGGCACTGGGCAGGGCAGAACCGGGCAGCGGGAACGGCCAGGCATGCCCGCTTCTTCTGAGCTGAGGGGTGTGGGCACATGGCTAGCGCCCAGGTTCTGGAACCTGAGACACAGTGGGTGGGGCTGCTTCCAGGAGTGGGGTCCCTGCCTTTCCTTAATCCACCGTGACCTTGTGTGACCCTGGGCTGCCCCACTTGGCAGGGCGGGGACATGCAACAGTGAGGGCCATAAGGGGGCTTTCAGGCACTGGTGGGGGTCAGGCTTCTCCCCCCCCCCCATTCCCTTGGGTAGGGGACCTCCCGGGCGGGCACTGGAATGTTCTGCTTGTCCTTGGCAAGGGTGGAAAGGGGCATGGGAGGGGCTGGGTGGCCCCACCTCCCCATTCGTTATCGGCTGGAGCTGTTGGGCAGCCTGCCACTTCCGAGTCACGCCAGCCTGGCATCCGATGGTGTCCTCAGACCCTCTGGGGGCGGGGATACCTGTGTGTGTGGGTGGCCTGGCCCCTGTGTGTTAGCTCCCACAGATTGGGAGTGGGGGTCCTGGTGGGCTTCCTCTAGCAGGAGACCCAGTCAGGGTGGCCCGAGGACTGCAGGAACCAGAATCCGAGTGCACAGCTTTGGGCAAAAGCTTCCGGCTTCCTTGAGTACCCGGCCCTGGGGTGCAGGAACCCCAATGCAGGCAGCCCTCATGTGAAGCTGACTCCATTGGTAAAGGTCATGGTTCCAAACAAGGTCACATTCACAGACACCAGGGGGCAGGGGGAGGGGGCAGGACAGTTCAGCTCACACAGCACCAGGGACCTTGTTTGCGGGGGGGCCTGGGAGAAGGGGGGAGAACTCTTCCTATAGCACATACTGACTCAGGGTCTGTATTGAGACCCATACCAATCTGGGGCCAGTATTGGGGTATACAGTGAGCCCCATGTTGAGTCCTTTGCTGGTCCTGAGCCCTGTTGGTCCTATGCCCCCTCCCGTCTCCATTGGCCCTGGGGTCCCCACTGTTCCTGAGACACCCCCCTCCCAGTAGTCCTGATCTCTATTGGCCTTGGCCCCCCAGTTGTCTCAGTCTCTCTTGGTCCCGGGCTCCTTGCTGGTCCTGACCCTCCCAGATGTCCTGCCTCTCCCCCACCCCCGTGTCTGAGCAGAGATTCTTGGGGCAAGGGGCAGGCTTGTCTTGTCTGTGGAATCTGGAGGCCCTGCACCCCTGGACTTCCCCTGGAATAGGGACCCCTGGGCCACTGGGGCTGGGGTGTGTGCCCAGTCTGACTTTGGGGTCTCTGCATCCAAGGGAACTCAACCCCATGGAAGGTCACCAGGGTCAGCCCTGCAAGCCCCTGCCTGACTCTGACCCTGTCTCTTGGCTGCCCTGAGCTGAGGCCTCCCCCAGCAGTGTGTGTGCCTGCTGCCCGCCCTCAGGGACCGGCCTCAGGAGGACTCCATGAGCAGCTGACAGCTCACCTGCCCCTCCCTTCCCTGTGCCCCCAGTCCCCACCCCAGGCGCTCCAGGCTAAGCTTTGTCTCTGCAGCCCCCAGCCAGGTGGTGGGGCTCTCAGGGGTGTGAGTAGAGGACACAGAGCAGACCTGCTGCCCGGCTGTGGACTGCTGTGTATGCAGATCCTTGCCCGGCCGTGGACTTTAAAGGGTTTGGGGGGACAGGCGTGGGCATAACCATGTAAGAAACTGGTAACGTTGTTTTCTAAAGGGTGGTGTCCTCTGCATCCTCACCAGCAGTGGAACAACGCGTCCCAGTCCCCCCACCTCCTCGCCAGCACTTTGCCTGGTGGCCGTTCCCATCCAGCTGTCCTAATCACACCCCTGAGAGAAAGAGGAGCCCCTCTGCTCCCACGAAGAGTGACTGTGTCTGGAAGCCCTGTCCTGCAGGCCTCTGTGAGTCGGCGTCCACTTGATGGCAGGGAGTTGGTTTGGGGTGAGATCATCGGTGGACCCGGGGTGAATGCAGGGAGCCCTGAGGGTCTGGGCTGACTCAGGATGTGCCCCAAGGCCAGGTGAAGAGAGCGGGGGCTGGGGCTGGCAGAGCCCCCCTGGCCCAGCGTGACGGGGGTGGGGAGGCTGGTTGTGGCCCAGCCCTGTGCCATGTCCCCTCCTGTGGGCCTGAAAGCGCGGGCACCCGGTGACAGAGCCGGACCGGCCGGGGAGGGCCCTCCTGGCCAGCCTCAAGGTCAGCGGGGTATGGAGCCCGCCGGGCAGGCTGCCCGGTGCAGAGTATCAACACGGCGCTGACGTGTGCAGAGGCCCCCAGGAGATAGGGACCCGTCACGCGCACAGGGCAGATATGGGGCATGTCGATGATGGACAGACGGACGGACGGACGACACAGCTACTGCAGCCAGCGTGCAGGTGGAGGTGCGGTGGGGGGCTCACCTGGACAAAGAGTCTGTGCCTGCCCACGTTTGTGTTTGTCTACGTGTTCGTGCGTCCGCGTGCGTGTGTGCCTGTGCCGTGCGTGGCCACAGCTCCGCAAGACATCTCTCCAAGGTGTCGATTCTTCTCCGGTCTCCCCTGCTCCAGGCCCAGCTGTCACACGCATAGAAAGAGATGGAAAGCTGGGTCAAGAGTACCTTCCTCCTCCAAGGAACCTCCCTGCTTCTCTACTTGACCGAGGTCTGGGGCAGCAGAGAGACCCCGGGGCCAAGTGCCCTGCGACCTTGCC
>PVJH01034099.1:0-21009 GCA_004026705.1 Nesogale talazaci | reverse complement strand
TCCCCCCCCCCCCCCCGCATGCGTGCCGGCGGAGTCACGTGATGCGGAGCCGCGTCCTGATTGGGGGAGAATGACAGCTCCCACCTGAACGCCGTCGGAAGGCTCAAAGTTTGTAACTTTGTAGCAATCAGGCGGATAGACACCTGTAAGCTGGCCTTACCAAAAATGTTTTCTTGGGGATTTTTTTTTTTTTTTTGGTTATCACCAACGACAGGAATGTTTTTATTTAAAAAAATAATAAAGTTTGATGAAACAGGCTGAGCCCCGGTGGCGTCGTGGTTGCGCGCGGGACTGCGGCCCACAGGGACGGAGGTTCAATTCCAGCAGTGGGGCTGGGCCTCCTACGCCCACCGCCGGAGAGCAGGGATGCCCCCCCCCCCAAAAAAAAAGTTTGATGAAACACTGCACGCCAGTTTTATAAGACGATTACGTGTGGTGACACCCCCCTCTGACGGTGTCATCAGGGGAGGTCCGAACCCTTCTTAATGATGCTGCGGGGACGGCGTCCAGAGGGCTGGAGAGGCAACATGGTGGGATATTTTCCATCCGAACTGGGGATCCCCAACTCCTTCTGATCCCCTCCCCAGAGCTTCCTCCCATCTCTCAACGCCCCTATTGTGTGTCCCCCACCCCCACATCTAGGGAGGAGAGGGTTCTGGAAGGCTAATACATTTATAAAGCTCTGGGGAAGGAGTCCTGGTGGCACAGAGGTTAAGCGCTCCTCTGCGAACCCATCAGCTCCTCCCCAGAGGAAAACGATGTGCGTTCCAGGGAACCCCAGGGACCAGCTTGGCTCTGCCCCGCAGCGCCGCTGTGAGTCATAATCGACTTGGGCTTGGTGAAACTCAGAGTGTGCCAAGAGCTCACCTTCTAGAAATTTCCCCAAGGAAACGGGGGCCCATCTAGCACCCCTTGAGACTCCCGTCTAAGGTCCCCTGAGAAAAAGAACTGCATGTAAACAGTGGGGGTGCTCACAGCCCCTTAATATCTTGCCAAGATATATTTCTACCCTCAGCTCGGGGACAGACATTTACAACCAGAATGGGGGGGGGGGTCTAGTTGCACTCCCCATCTCATTGACCCAGTCTTTTCCGGGCTCTCTGCCCATCCTGCTGCTGCTTTGCACACACACCCCCAATTCAGTGACCCTCTGCCCCCCACAAAGAAACACTGTTCGGCCCTGCCCCTCCTCTGAACCACCAGGTGCCCTCAGGAAGAGACACTCAGTTCCGAGGGAGGGACGTGCCTTTATTTACCATCAGTCCTCAAGGTACATGCGGAGGAAACCGCTTCCTGCCCCCTGTCCCACCCCGCCTGCCTCTGCCCCCTTCCTGCTGTCCTCGGACCTGGGATCTCAGGGCTGGCTGGACCTGGTGCCACAGGCCGGGGTGATAGGGTTACCTGCTTCTGGGGGACCCAGGTTGGATAGGTCAAGAAGGGGTGAGGCCCACTTTGCCCCAGGGGTCTAAACGCTATCCCACCAGGCTATGGCCTGCCGCGGTAGGGCAGTGGACCTGAGACTTGCAATCCAGGTGCCGACCACTGGGGCCTGAAGGAGGGGGCCGGGCCCTGAGCTGGGGGCTCAGGGGACTGGGAGCACAGGGGGTCCCTGGGGACAGGCCTGGAAGTGACAGGTAGAGCAGGCGAGGTGGGCTTCTGCGGCCCTAACTTGGGTTTGGGGGAGAGGGCTGGCTTCTGGGGGGTGGAGGGTGCCTGGGATGTGGGGGAGAGTGAGGAGGCTGGTGGGCACTGGGCTGGGCTCAGGCTGGCCTGGGCCCCACGTACCAGATCATGGGGCTGAGGCAGAGGCCTTGGGACTTTGCTGGGGGCTGGGGTCGGGGCCCTGGGGGGTGGACTTGGGGGCTGCGGTCTACCTGGGGGCTTGGGATCCAGCTGGGGGTTAGGGATAAGGCTAGGGGTCTGTGGACGGAGGCCACTTCTGGAGCTGGGCTGGGTTCCAGAAACAAGCTGCTTTCTGGAATTTAAGGGAGCTCCAGGTCTTGACTGAATTCTTGCACTGGGCTGGGTCTCAGAGCTGGGCTGGGCTCTGGAACTGGACTGGATGTCTGGGCTGGGCTGGGTTCTAGAACTGAGCTGGCTTTCAGAGTTGGGCTGGGTCTCAGAACTGGGCTGGGCTCTGGAACTGGGCTGGGTCTCAGGACTGGACTGAGTTGTGAAACTGGGTTGGATTCTAGAGCTAGTTGGGGTCTCAGAATTGGGCTGGGTCTTCGAGCTGGGCTGGGTCTCAGGACTGGGCTGGGTTCTGAAGCTGGGTTGGATTCTAGAGCTAGCTGGGGTCTCAGAGCTAGGCTGAGTCTCAGAGCTGAACTGGATTCTGGAGCTGAGCTGAGTTCTAGAACTGGAAGAAATCTCAGAGCTGGGCTGGGAACCAGAGCGGAATTGAATTCTAGAGCTGAACTGGGTTCCAGAGCTGGGCTGGGTCCTGGAGTTCAGCTGAGTCCCGGAGCTGGGCTGGGTCTCAGAACTGACCTGAATCCTAGAACTGAATGGGGCTCTGGAACTGGGCTGGGTTCTAGCGCTGAGCGGAGTTCCTGAGCTGGAGGGAGTCTCAGGGCTGGGTTGGGGCTCAGAGCTGCCTTGAACTCTAGAACTGAACTGGCTTCTGGAGCTGACCTGCGGTCTAGAGCTGGGCTTGGTCTCAGAGCTGGGCTGGGTTTCAGAACCAAGCTGGTTCCGGGAGCTGGTCTGGGTTCCAGATCTAATCTGGGATCCAGAGCTGAGGTGGGTTCTGGAACTGGGCTTGCTCCCTGAGCTGGGCTGGGTCTCAGAACGGAACTGAATTCTGGAGCTGGGCTGGATTCTAGAGGCGGACGGAATCTCAGTGCTGGGTTTGGACTCAGAGCTGAACTGAATTCTAGAGCTGAAATGGCTTCTGGAACGGGGCTGGGTCCCGGCGCTGGGCTGAGTCTCAGAACCGAACTGATCCTGAGAGCTGGACTGGGTCCCAGAACTGCTGTGTACCCCCGAGCCTGGCTGAGTCTCTGAGCTGGCTTGGGCTGTGGCCCGGTGCTGGGATCTTGAACTGGGCAGTGTTTGAGAAACAGCCTGAGGCCCGGGGCCTGGTGCAGCTCCTGTGTGGGGCTGGGCCCGGGAACTGGCCTTGCTCTGCGAGCTGGGGAGGGTCTTGGAGCTGAACTCGGTGACCGCACTGCGCTGAGCTCCAGCACTGGACTTCATTCCAGAGTCGGGTTGGAGCCTGGAACTTGGCTGGGTCTCCACACGGGGCTGTGCTTGGGAGCCAGGCGTGGGTTCTGAGTCGGTCTGGATTCCTGGATGGAGCTGAGGTCCCGGGCCGGGCTGGGCTCTGGAGCGAGGCCAGGTCTTGAAGTGGGTCTGAGTCCCCGCGCTGGACCACGTTCCTGAACTGGGCTGCGTGTGGACCGAAGAACGGGACTCGGTGCCCGGCTGAGTTCTGGAGCCGAACCTGGTGGCCACGCCGGGTCGGGTTCTGGAGCCAGACTCAGTCTCCCAGCTGGACTCATCGCTGGAGCTGGACTGGACGCTAGGGTATGGGTGGGTGCTGGCGGGCAGCTGGGTTGCAGAGCCAGGCTGGCCTTTGGATGCGGACTGGCTTGCAAAGTAGCTCTGGGTTGTGGACCAGGGCTGTGTTTGGGCGCGACCCTGCATCCTGGTGCTCCGTTGCTGCGGGGGCATCACCAGGGTCCCAGGAACAGCGGGCGTTTCAGAGCTGGGGTCCACACTCAAGGGCACCAAGGAGCTGTCTTGAGTTCTGGAGTTGGGTGGGGATTTCGAGCAGGCCTTGCTCCGGGAGCTGGGTTGGCTTTCCGGACCTGGGCTGGTCTCAGGGCCCGGCTTTGTCTTAAAGCTCGTCTGAGTCGCACAGCTGGGCTTGCTGTCGGAGCGGGACTGGCTTCGAGGACCGGGCTTAGATCCAGAGCTCACGTGCTCTCTGGAGCAGCGCTTGGGGTCGGAGCTGGACTGGGATCTAGACACAGACTTGGTTTGGGAGCTGGGCTGGGCGCCAGCAAGGGGCGTGGTCTCACCGAGGGGGTGGGTTCTGGAACGGGGCCTGGTCTCCCGACTAGACCTGGTCTCCCCGGTGGTTGGGGCTCTCGTGCAGGACTTGCCCTGGGCTCTGAGCTTGGCCTCACAGCTGACCTGGGGCCCGGAGCTGACCCTAGCCTCTGAATTGTCCCGGGTTTTAGAGCAGGGCTGGGGCCTGGAGCAGGGCCGGGGCTCGGATCTGGGCTGGGGCAGGGGGCTGGGCTCGGGGCTGGGGCTGTGCGCGCCCCCGGGGCAGACTAGCCACAGGCTTCCCGGGCCTCGCCGACGGCCGCCCACACCTCCACCACAAACTCGTCCGGGAAGGCAAACTCGCCCAAGACGGAGTCCAAACGGCGCGCAAACTCCTGAACGCTCGCCGTCATCTTGGAAGTCCCCACCATGGTGGACGCTGCAGACAGAGGGGGGTGGGGGTGGGGGACAGGGAAACGGGCGTGAGGCGGCTCCCCGAGCCCCAACCTCCCCTGGGCCCTGCCTCCTCCCCAAGGGCTGTCCGCCCCCCTGGGGTCCACCCAGCTTACCCTGGCCCCTTACCCAGCTCAGGGTCCCGAATGCCCATGTAACTCTCCAGCAGGTCGTCCACCCTCCGCGAGGCCTCCTCCTCAAACTCACTGGGCTGGGGGGCAGCGGGGCACAGCGGGGGCTCAGCGTCTGCGCCGGGCCCTCGCCCCATCAGGTTAGAGAAGACCCGGGCCTCCCATCAGTTTGGGGTCTCCCTGCCTTGCAGGGAGGACCCATTTTGCAGGCAGGGTAACTGAACCTTACAGAGAAGGAGGGTCTTACACGTCAGGGAAGGACACCCCCCCTCCCCTTCACTTACCACCTCCTCCACGGTGGCCGCACCCCCAGAACGAAGGCGCAGGGTCTCCCTCCCGCTGGTCATCTTGGACTCCACCGAGCACTTGCTGCTGCGGCTCCTCTGGCCAATCATATCTGGAGACGGCAGAAGGGGGCGGGGCGTCCGTTCCCGATGGAACTAAACTCGGGGTCCCCTCCCCCGTCCAGCCTCGTTGCCTCTCTCGAGGACAGGGCACAAGTGCCCCTGGGCCTGGGGGGGTGCCCGAGACCGAAACTCTCCGGGAGTAGAAAGCCTCGTTTTTCTCCCGCAGCGCAGCTGGTGGATTCAAACTGCCCACCTTGCGGGTCCCAAGCCGACGCCCAACCCATTGCGCGGTCAGGCCTCCCTGGATGAATCTACCGAATCTGCAAAGACCCTGGATGGAGACGCCCCAACTCCCATCTCCCCAGGGGACCCGGACGGAACCACCGTCATAGGAGATCCGGAACCACCATTCACGTCTGCCTCCCCGAGAAGGCTTCTTCCGATCTGAACCCTGCTCCATCTTAAACGTTTTCTTTCAAAAAGACTGGCTCTAGAACAGCGGTTCCCAACCGGTGGGTCCCCTTCGTAACCGTAGCAAAATTACAGCTAGGAAGTAGCAATGAAAATAATTTTATGGTGGGAGGGGGGGTCACCACAACATGAGCATTAAACAGTATTGAAGGGTCTCAGCATTAGGAAGGTTGAGAACCACTGCTCAAGGGACTTTCTTCAGACACCACCCCTAAAAAAAAAAAAAAAATAAGGACCACCCAGAACTCTCTTTGGGCATCACACCGTGGCCCACTAGCCACAGGCAGTCCTTTCCACAGACTTGTGGCTCTGAAGTAAACTTGAAAATGAACGTAAATCTCTCACAGTTTCCTTTACACAATGTGTGAAAGATATCCAGACGGGGGTGGTCCCGCTCGCTCGTGAAAACCCATATATGGCCCCTGAATCGTTTGAAAACTCTTCCGAGCATTAGAGTTGGCCCGCAGAAGTGTGCCGACGCCAGTTCTAGAACTTCACAGCGGTGGCTTTTCAGAGACCCCCTACCTTGTTCCAGGGCAGACCTAGCACCCTGCCTGGTTTCCCCCTGTCTGGGACTGCCCTCTGCTGTGCCAAAGAACTCCAGGAAACTGCCCGAGAGCGGTACTGAAGAGAGAGGGGGGGCTTGTGTCAGAATCTAGGTTCATGGGGGGCTTCCTCCAGCCAAAAGGTGGAAGGAGATGGGGGTTCCCAGGAAGGAGGGCATCAGAGGTCTTCAACTGCGGGCTGCCCGCGCAGAGTCTTGCTTCTCCCAGCCGTGCGCAGGAGGGCAGGGGTGCTACTGACATTGGGTGGGTGGAGGCCAGGAATCCTGCTCGACACCTTGGGGGGTGCACAGAAGGCCCCCCGCAATGTGGAGGGTGCTGAGGTGGAGAGGTCTTATCGAGCAGCAGCCCGAGATCTCATCCACTGCCCGGCGTCAGGGCAGTGCATTGTTCCCCCAAATGGGCGCCGGACGTCCCGACCGAGTGTAAAGTTCACGTGGCAGCCGCTCACTCAAAGGACACCCCAAAGCTCCCCAACGGCCTTCCTACGCCCGTCAAGCCTTAGGGCTGCTCATCCCCGTCTTCCATGGGAGTCAGCAGCAGAACTCCACGGCCTGGGGTGTCTGGGTGTGGTTTGGTGTCTGGGAACGAGTCGATCGTGTCAGGCTCAGCGGACAGAATTGGGGTGGGGTGTCTCCTGACTTGGCGCAGGGCTTCCAAGTCTCGTGGTTACAATCTGGAGCGCTCGGCGCAGATCAGCAGCGGCTTTCCGGCCCCTCGGGTAGTGACAGGATTGCAAACGGGGCTGCCCTCTCGGGTCGGGGGATCACGGCGAGTCAAAGGCAGGGGATGGGCTTGTTTGTTTCGGGGCTCTCCTGGTCTCCCGGACATCGAGGCTGCCTGACTCGAGATCCCCGAGGCTGTCACTCTTTTTTTTTTTTTTTTTGGCATCACTGCCCTGGTGGGAGTAGGAAGCCCAGCCTTGCTCCTGGAGAGCTGCTGCTGGATTTGAACTGCCGTCCCTGTGGACCGCAGTCCCGCACACAACCCCTGCGCCACCGGGGCTCAGCCCCGAGGCTGTCACTCTTCACAGAAGTATGTGGAGCAGCTGGTCTCAAACTGCTGACGTGTGAGCCCGATCTCATCCCCATGTCCCCATCAGGGCTTCTCCTCTGCACCTCGCTCAACTCCTTGTTAAGAGGCGTTTAACAGGCCAGCAGAGGCGAGGCGGGGGCAGAGAGGTGTCGAGGAACAGGAAGCAGGAAGCAGAAGTGGGTTAGGGACCCGAGGTCCTTGCCCCGGAGGCAACAGAGGGAAAGCCTTCCCCCCCTCCTGATGTGGTCCACTGAATGGACACCACCGCTGGCCTCTGGTAGAACATCCACTTCTGCTTGTAGAAGTCGTCCCCTAGCGGTCCTGTTGGCTACAGCTGCACCAGGGATGGACCTCGGGGCTCAGCTCACCACAAGGTCAGGGGCGGGAGCCCAGCAGCAGCACCCAGGGGGAAAGGGGAGGTTTTCTTGCACGGTCGAGAATCATAGTCTCAGAAGCCCACTGTTCTATAGGTCACCCTGTCCTGCAGAGTGACCGTGATTTAGAGTTCATATCCCACCTCGGAGGCAGTGAGTTCATATCCCACCTCCCTCCCAGGTTTTCCCTCTGGAACTCCCCTTCTAGAAATCGCTTTGAAAACCATTCTCAAGGACGCACGCTCGCCCTAACGCCCTGGACGTTCAAATCAGCCTGCCCCAGAGTCTGTGTGGACTCAGGGCGATCCCAGAGCACAGGGCAGAACTGCCCCGCGGGTTTCAGAATCTTTGACTCTTCACGGGAGTTGAAAGCCCCCCTGTCTCCCGAGGAGACCCCGGTGGCCGAGAACTGCTCACCTTGCTGTTAGGGGCCCAACGTGGTGACCACCCAGGGCCATCAGGGCTCCGCCTTAAAAATATAAACCCAGCCCATTTTATGAAGTGAGTTTTAGACGATGCCTCACCCAATCCCACCAATTCATCCTCGGTCAGATTCTAGAACATTCTGTCAAAGGGACCACGAGTCTGTTCCGGTTTCAGTGCTGAAATCAGACGCATCTACAACATTCCCTCCCTCCCCCCACTGGCCCTCACCGAAGGCTCTCTTGGGCTGCACCAGGCGGAGGGTGAAGGGCTGGGACTTGGGCAGTTCCCGCAGCATCTTGGCCACCTCGTAGTGGCGGCAGCCGACGATGGAGTGGTCGTTGATGGCCTCGATGCTGTCGCCCACACACACGGCCTCGATGCGGTTGATGATGCTGCCCTCTTTGATCCTCTGTGGGGACCCAGCGTCACTCCCAAGCCCCGCGGCCACCCCCTCCCGGGTGGGGTCCCCAGGGCTCTGGACATTCCCGTCTCCTCCCAGGCCTGCGGGCTCCACGCCAGCCTTGAGCACCCACCTTGATGAAGGCATAGCCGGCCCCGTTGTCGGTGATGGTCAGGCCCAGGGCGTCCTCCGTCTTGGTGACCTCCACCTCCTTGGTCTCGCCTCGCACGTGGGCGAAGATGAAGTCCTCCAGGCCGATCTGGCCGCCCAAGAGTTTCTGCATGTCCACCTTGTGGCTGTTCAGGGTACAGAACAAGATCTGGCCCCAAAGGGGGGTGAGGTGGGGGGGGGGTGTGAGGGGGAGAATGAACCTCAAGGCGCCCTGGCCACTGAGCCACCCGGTCTGCCTAGAACAGCCGACATGATATCTCTTGACATAAGAAAACTGGGAATGAGAGGGGCAGAAAGCTGACCCAGATAGCGCCCCACCCCCACCCCCCAGGATTCCAGCAATAAGGGGACACTGGGCCCCTGGTGGATTCCTGCCACGGGCCACCCTAAGGGTGTGCAAGCCCCGGAAGGCTTGCAAAGCTGTGAGGTTACAAAAAGATAGCCGCGGGGCCCCCGGGGTCCGTTGGAACGAACTGGCTATCCGTCAGCGCTGGACGCTTGGCTGGGTCACTCAGAGACTCCTCCCCGGAAAAGGCAGGGCGTGGGGACGGCCCAGAATGGCGTGGGGACCTGAGACGATTGGGGACCCTAAGAGACCCTCATCCCCACGCCACCCCCACTCTCGGAGTTCCAGGGTTAGCCCCTCAGATCTGGCGCGCGCGCGCGCTCAGCCCGTGCAGGATTCGCGCGCGCCCTCTGCGGGCTGCAAGGCGCACGGGCCGGAGCAGGCAGGGGAGGGTGGGGGGACCCCTGCGGCCGCCCAGCCAGGACCCCGGACAGGGCAGGCAGCAGCAATCCTGCTCCAGGCCGCTCGGACTCCAGCCCCTCGCCGCGCCCGCCCGTGATCCTCAGAGGCGCTCCCGGGACGGGGTGGAGGTGGGGACCTGTTCCCCTGGAAGTGCTGGGGTGGGTTCCGGCAAGCCCAGCTCGCTTCTGCTCCCGAGAGTCTGGGGAGCCCCTGGGGTGTGGGCACCCCGGATTTGAGAGCTGCGTCCCCGAGATCAGGACATGGGGCCCCCGCCGCCAGCGATCCGAGGTCCCCATCCGGGCTGGGCCGCCCCGTCGGGGGATCCGGAGGGCGGTGGCCGCCGGGCTGGGAACCGCGCCGGGGACCCTCACCTCGGTGGGCGCGATGCCGAAGGCCTCGGCGATCTTGGCGTAGAGCTCGCGGACGTTACTGAAGCCCTCGATCTTGCCCGTGGGGCTGCCGTGCGCCAGCTGCGTGCGAAAGACCAGGCGCGGGCGGGCGCGGGGCGCGGCGGGGGGCTCGCAGGGCGAGGCCGGGGGCGCGGCCGGGCGCGGGGCCTCAGCCCCCCGGGGCTCGCGGGCCGCGGTGCTCTCCATGGCCCCAGCAGCTCGGCCACCCGCGCCACCGCCACCGCCGCCGCTGCCGCCGCCGCCGGATCCGCCGCTTCCTGCAGCCTCCCCTCCCCCGGCCGAGCGCTGGACAGTCGAGCCGCCTGGGTAAGGGGATCCTGGAACCCGAGCTGCCCGGGAAGGCGACACCGCGGGCGGTGGAGGGGGCGCGGGCCCCAGGTGTCCCGGCTCTGTTAGGGCCAGCTGCGCCCTCCCTGGGGACGCGGGGCAGTCCGCGGGGGCCCAGGCGGATCTGGAATAACAAGGACCCTGAATAGGAATGCTCCCCGTGGTGCCAGGGCAGACCCCGAACAAACCACCCTGAGAGGTGGGCAGGGGGGACCCCGGTGGGGGTGGGGGCGAACGCCAGTGGAACCTGAGCAGATCAAACCTTGCAGGATTCCCCAGGCCTCCAGGGCTCCTATCTCCGTAGGGATCAAAGCCCAAGTCCTCCCCACAGTGCAAACTCCTGCATGCCCTCTCAGCCCTCCCCTCCTCTCTCCCATGCAGGTGTCTCCCTGCCTTAGTGTCAACTCCCCAGCCCAGAGCTGCCCCAGAGCCTTTGCTGGGATGCTCTTAAGAGAGTCCCCTCCCTCACCTTCAGGCTTCTACCCCAATGTCACCTTCATAGCCCCCGCTATGCGCATCTGCCTCCCTGATCTGACTCTGTCTTGCCACTCCCCCCCCCTCTGCCCCCGAGTCTCAGGGACTCAGGGGGCTGGTCTCCGGTGTTCCTCGCTGGGTGCCAT
This sequence comes from Nesogale talazaci, assembly GCA_004026705.1. Lineage (NCBI taxonomy): Eukaryota > Metazoa > Chordata > Mammalia > Afrosoricida > Tenrecidae > Nesogale > Nesogale talazaci. The sequence goes on along the minus strand of PVJH01034099.1, from coordinate 10,537 downwards.
GGCCCGTGTCCAGCAAACAGCTGGCACTCAGACAAGCTTTGTTGGAGGGGAGAATGAAGGCATGAGTAGGTGGATGAATGGATTTCTGGGTACAGAGGAAGAAGTGGGGCTCTGTGCGGTCGTCACAGTCTCCCAGGTGAGAGAGATTGAATGGGGCTGCCGATGTGGACGGTTGGAGGTGACCTGGGAAGCTACCTGTAGGTCATCCATGGTGTCCTTGGGCTCCATCATCTTGGCGTTGACCCACAGGGGTCCGAGCCACAGTAGGACTGCCCCACCGTTCTCCGAGACTCCGAGGCTGTTGTCTCTAGGGTGGCTGACGGGATTCATAACCTCCCTCGGCTTCCAGGTGAGCTTGCAGACGAGCCGGGGGAGGTTCGTTAAGCAGTCAGCCCCTGGCCTCGCTCAACGATGGTATCGACCTTCTCTCTCTGTCAGATTCTTTCCACAGATGGAGTCTATCTGATTCCTGTGTATTCTACCCAGTGAGGTCAACCTTGGCACGTATGTGGCTGAAAAGAGGTACTCGCAGGTCACCCGTCTTACAAAATTGTATCGTGTGGTCTCCGGTATCCTGTCGCCAGGGCCACACACTCCAGCTGCTGGCCCGTGTCTTTGCTTCCAACGGTGACCAGGAAAGGTTTTGTGTCCACATGGCTGGGCCAGGATCCACGGCTGTCGGCAGGTATGACATAACCTCCATGAGATCCCATGAGGCGATCTCCTTGGGCTTGTGGCCTGCTTCCAGGATAAGTGGACGCTATGGGAAAGTTTGCTCAATTTTTTTTAACTGGGTCTAGATCTGATATTTGCCTTGCCTTCTGACCTTCTTGGACATGAGCCTCCAGCCTGCCATGTGACCAGTTAATCCCGGGAGTTGGTTACCAGCTCTTCATCTCAGGTGCTGACCCAGGATTCATTTGCTTCTATGGCCAGGCTGCTTCCTCTCTCACCTGCTGATCTTGAGTTTATCTGTGTGGCGGTCATGTGCTGGTGTTAATTTCATGACTGAGATGTAGGGGCAGAGTCTAGCCTGTTCATCTGGAGATGGCCATGGAGTAGCCAATGAGGCCTCTATGTGGGCCTGGCTTTCTCCTGAGACTTCTGGGAAATCTCGCGATATTTCCCTCGTGGAGATGAGAAGCTGTCTCCCCAGTTGTTGGGAGTCAGTCTCAGAGATGACGAACTATGGACAAGACAAGATGGCAGCGTCTGAGGAGTCGGAGGAGAAGCCACACGGCCTTACCCTGATGGAACCAGACCTCTGAAGTTAGAGAGGCCACGTGGAGAGCCCTGCCAGCGCTGAGTTGCTTCTACCACCACTGGATGCTGTTGATGGACCCTGAGCCCTGGAAGCGAGGAGCCATGGGGAGACCCCTGCCGGCGCCAGGACTCTGCACCCACTGGCCTGCGACTTCGTGAGTCGGAAGGAGACTTTATAGACTGATATTGGGCATATGGGCTATTATTGGACTTGTGACTTTGCACTGGACTGGGCTGGGATGCTTTATCAACGTTCCGTTCCTTTTGTATATAAACCATTCTCTTTTTTTATTTTATTTATTTATTTTTTTGGTTTTGTTTTTTTGGGGGGGGGTATCACTGCCCTCTGGTGGTGGGAGTAGGAGGCCCAGCCTTGCTGCTGGATTTGAACCTCCAACCCAGTGGACCGCAGTCCTGTGCACAACCACTACGCCACCGGGGCTCAGCCCTAAACCATTCTCTTATGTCCATAGGCGAGTCTGACTTTGTTTCTCTAGTTTACCCAGACTAACACAGTCTGCTTCCGAGCCACGATTTGAGTCAGGAGAAGCACCCAACCTGATGCGAGACCACATGGAACGTGCCTTTTATCCAACTGTCTGATACATACCTCAGTGGGAGAAAGGCGAGGCTTTCCGTCTCAGAAACCCACAGGGACAGTTCTGCCCTGTCCTGTATGGTCGCTCTGCGTCAGAAATGACTCAATGGTAGTGAGAGTTTACTTTCCCATTTTGTTTAGCGCATATGTGTATATTAATATATATAGGCTGAGCCCCGGTGGCGGAGTGGTTGTGCGCAGGACTGCGGCCCACTGGGATGGAGCTTCAATTCCGGCTCCCAGGAGCAAAGGCTGGGCCTCCTACTCCCACCACCTGAGGGCAGTGATGCCTAAATATATATATATATATAGCTGAGCCCCAGTGGCGTAAGTGGTTGAGTGCAGAACTATGACCTGCAGGTTTGGCGGTTCAAATCCAGTGGCAGCTCTTAGGAGCAGCACTGGGTAAACTCCCATAGCCACCAGAGGGCTGTGATGCCAAAAAAAAAAAGTTAATATAAATAAATATATATATATATATAAAATATGCTTTTCACTGGCTCTGCTTCTCTGACAAACCCAGCCAGCCATGCCAACGTTCTCATTCCAGTCGTCACCAGGGCGTCTGGATAGTATTTTGAACCATTCCAAACTGCCAAAGTCGATACATAGACATAAACATGAAAGAAAAGTGGGGGGGGGGGGCCTCAGGTAGAGAACGTTTGGAAATGAGGATGACAACATGTGTGCAAATATACTTGATGCAAATGATGTTTTGAATGTTATATGAGCCGTTAGAGCCCCCAATAGAATCATGGAAAAAAATAAAAACATAAAATGAAAGAATTAAAAAAAAATCCTCAAACTTTCGGTGTATAAATGTCAATGTGAGTCATATTTAAAAAGGAGAGAAAAGCGTCCTATTCACTGGTCTTCCTTGCCAAAAACCGCAGTGTCATGGAGCCGACGATGACTTCCAGCGACCTGTGAGCTGCTGAGACCGTCCTTCTTCACGGGGAGCCTGGCCGTTAGCAGCCCCAGGTGTCACCGCGGCACCAGTCCCTCTGCTGAGGATCTTCCTCTTGTTGGCCTCCCTTTCCCTTTCCCTGCCCTCCAGGGACCGGTCTCTCCTGACGTAGGTGAGCGGGGAGTCTCGCCATCCCTGCCTCGCAGGAGCGCGCGTGGCTGCCTTCTCCCAAGAGAGCTCGGTCTGTCCTTGGAGCGGTCCCTGGTCCTTTCAGCACTCCTCTCCAGCAGCACCATTCCTCCGATGCACCCATCCTTCCCCGGTCTTTCCTCAGGGTCCGATGCTCACGTGCACGTGAAGCAACTGGCGATGCTTTGTGCCTCAGCCCTCAGAGTCACGCAGTTGCTTTTCCGTATCCGAAAGGGCTCTTGTGCGGCACAGCCACGTGAGACCAGGAGTCTTTGGGGCACTTTCAGCCAGCAAGGGGGTGTCCTCTGCCTACCGCAGGTTGCTAAGCCTTCCTACAATGCAGCGGCCGCTTTCATTATTCATGCAGTCCAGCTTCTCTGTGGCTTTGCTCAGCAGCCGAATGGACCAAGGACGGTGAGCGGATACCACCCTGGTGCACATCTCTCCTGGTTTTAAGCCACGGAGTTTTCCCTTGGTCTCTTTGCGCACCTGCCTCTCGGCCCGTGTACAAGCTCTGCGTGAGCGTAACGAACTGTTCTGGAACCCCCAATCTTTTCAGGGCTGTCGGTGGTCCGTCACGATCCGCACAGTCAAATCCCTTCGCCTAGTCAAGGGAGCCCAAGCAACCATCCTTCTGGGCTCCTCAGCTTTCAGGCAAGAGCCTCTGACATCAGCCATCAGATCCTCTGTTCCACGTCCTCTTCTAAATCCGGGCTGGACCTGGGGCAGCTCCTTGTCAGTGTGCTGCCCCCCCCCCACCACCGTTCCGAGATCTTTGGCAAGCGTCTGTGATCGCCGTGGCGTCGTTGCCTCGTGTGACCGTTCTGTCGTCGCCTTTCTTTGGAATGGGCAGAAAGAGAAATCTCTCTCAGGCACTCGGCCACGTAGCTTTCTTCCAGACCTCCCGAGTGTTTCATCCACTTGTTGAAACATTCCTATTGGCATTCTAGCAATTTCTGGGACCTCGCTTCTGGCTAATGCTCTCGGCGCCCCTGGAACGTCTTCTTTCAGCACCAGGGGTCCTTGCTCATCTGCTGCCTCCTGAGATGGAGGAACGGGGACCAGTGATTTTTGGTACGGTGACGCTGTGTAGTCCTTCCATCTTCTTTCGGTGCCGGCTGCATCGGGCCATTGTGTCATCCGGGTGGACGAGAGAGGCAAACCCACAGGAACTCAGATGTGTAGAAGAAAGCGGTCCACCTACGAGGGCAGTTGGATATGGAGAACACATGCCAGCCCGGTCCAGACAAGTCCATGACGTCTGATACCAATCTATAAAGTCCTCTTCAGACGCGCGAAGCATGGGCAACGATGCTGAAGGCAGGAAGATGACGGGCCAGTGGGTTCAAAGGCAATGGCTGCAGTTGCGGCTCAGCGCTGGCAGGGTCTCCACGTGGCTCCTCCAGTGCCCAGGGCTGCGTCCGAGTAGGTGCATGTGGCTTCTCCTCAGGGAGGTCTCACAGCAAGTCAGCCTGGTCAGTAGGGCGTCTTCAAGGGCGTGAGCTGAGAGAGTTTCCCCACCTCCGAGGGGGAAATCTGGAGTTCCCAGAATGCTCAGCAGCCGGCCATGCCCACACAGAGGCCTCATTGGTTGTAATCTTGACGGACAGGCCAGACCCCGCCCCTTCACGCCTTGTCCTCTCAAATGGACACCAGATTAGGTAACACCCCCCCCAGCCATGCAATGTTTCAAGATCACAGCTCGAGGGGTGCGCGTGTTCCTTGAGCTTTCTCGGTCTCAGATGTGCTGAGCCTGCCCTTCCCCGTCTGGTTTTCCAGCTCCAGGGCTTGGCCCATTTCACCCGATGATTCAGCTGTGTCTTCGTGGGCTGCCCTTTGAACTTTTCCACCCAGCTCTTTGATGCCCCCCCCTTCCTCCCATGAGCCTGCGTGACTCCACCCTGAAGAGCATGTTTCAGCGCCTGCTTCAGGATGCCGTATGACGCACACTCAACTTGAACTCACAGTGAGCCCGTTGGGAATGTAGAACTGCCCTCTTGGTTTTGGCTTTTTTTCCTGAACACGTTCTCATGTCTTGTAAAGTGACCCGACGCCCGCTTTGTAACAATTTAACAACATCCTGCGGCGCTTAAAAATGAAAATATATTACAATACCATTTTTGTGTTCTATGAAAAAAATTGGAGGGTGGGGGGCAGCATCACTGCCCTGGTGGGAGTAGGAGGCCCAGCCTTGTTCCTGGAGAGCTGCTGCTGGATTTGAACTGCAAACCCAGCGGGCCGCAGTCCTGCACTCAACCACTACGCCACTGGGACTGAGCCCTCAATGAAAAAAAAATTTTTTTAAAGCATCACTACCCTCAGGTGGTGGGATTAGGAGGCCCAGCCTTTGCTCCTGGGAGCTGGAATTGAACCTCCATCCCAGTGGGCCGCAGTCCCGCGCACAACCACGACGCCCCCGGGGCTCAGCCCAATGAAAATTTTTGTTGCTCCATTTAGACCCATTTTTTAATCAAGAATGCCCACCCCACCCCCCGGTCAATGGTGTCCCGCTTAAAATCTTGTCACTTTAGGCTTAGGGAATGTTTCGGCAAACCCAGGAACCACTTCAACAAAAGCACCTTGGCCCTGTGGAGCAGGCCACCACCAGGTCAGCCCAGCTTCCCACTCTCCACCCGCCCCCACCCCCCAGGCTGGCGCTTCCCCTCCCTGCCTTCTCAACCCTGCTTTTGGGCCAGCGCTGCCCCGCTTCGACTCCCGGAGTGGATTGTGTACCAGGGTGAGAGGTTCTCCTGTGATTGCTTGGTTTCTAGAGGAATCTAGTCTTTGACTGAAAGGTGACCTCTGTGCGGGGTGTCAATTCCAGATTAAAAGGGTGCCCTGGGGTCACGGCGGAACAAGGAAGAGGAAGAGGAACGAGTGTGTCTGAATGACGGTGCTGGCGGATGCCACTGAGAGTACCACAGACTGCCACCAGAACCAACAGAGCCCACTCGGACCGGATGCTCCTTAGAGGCCAAGACAGGGTCTCTGTCTCACTTTGGGCATGTTGCCAGGAGAGACCAAGTCCTGGAGAGGGGTGCCATGCTTGGTAAAATAGGTGGACAGCGAGAAAAGAAAAGAGGACAGCATCTCTGGGCTTAAGCATAACGATTGGGAGCATGACGACATGGGTGGAGCTGGGTTCTGAGCAGACCCCCAGCACCCAGCAGCAGCCCAGAGTCGCCGTGTGCAGAGTTCTTCCCAGCTCTGTCCCGTCCATGAAGTCAGACCCTTTCCCATGCATCTGAGTTTTCTACATTTCTGTCTCACTCTCCTTCCATTGGGTCCCTGGTCAAAATGGCCAGGAGTGGTAGCTGGGCACTAACTAGTACTTCAGCTCTCAGACTAGAAGAGACTCTCGTTTCTGGGGGTCATTAGTTCTGTGGAAGAATGGATTTAAAAAAATTTTGGGGGGTGGGCATCACTACTCTGGTGGGGTGGGAGTAGGAGCCCAGCCTTGCTCCTGGAGAGCTGCTGCTGCATTTGAACCGCCCACTCTGTTGGCCGCAGTCCTGAACTCAACCACTACGCCACCGGGGCTCAGCCCGGATTAATTTTTTTTAAGTATTTGCTTTCCTTTGCTCTCCCTTGCCTGGGATGGGATAAATCACTGTAAACTCATCTCTGTTCTTCCCCTCCCCAGTGATTTTATTGGGGCTCTTACAGCTCTTATAACGTTCAATACATCATTAGTATCAAGCATATTTGTACACATGTTGCCATGCTCATCTCCAAATATTTTCTACTTGAGCCCTTGGTATAAGTTCTTTTTTTTTTTTTTTTGATAAATCATTTTATTGGGGGCACATACAACTCCCCTCACTATCAACAGACGTCAATTGTATGCAGACCACTTTTGCACGCTTGTTGCCAACGCGTTACTGTTCTTATCAGGCACTGTAGTTTGTTCCGATGCATACACAGAATGAAACACTGTGTGGTTTCTTAAGAAAGGACACAGACAGCTGAGCTCCGGTGGCGTAGTGGTTGTGCGCGGGACTGCGGCCCACTGGGATGGAGGTTCGATTCCAGCTCCACGGAGCAAAGGCTGGACCTCCTACTCCCACCACCTGAGGGCAGTGATGCCACCCCCCCCCAAAAAAGAAAGGAAACAGAGGGGCCCATATTTGACATACTCTGGCTTCCCCTTCACCCTGCACCAGAGCTGCCATGCCTCCACCCTCCACCTCTCTTCACCTATTCTGACAAACACCCATCCCTCCCAGGAACCCCTACTGCTGGCCTGCGTTCAGAACTCATTGTCAGACAAAACTCACAGCGATGGGCGTTTATTAGGGAAGTTCGGCGGTCACCAACAGTCAGGGTCAATAACGTCAGGACTGGTCTCCAGCCATCCCTCCCCTCCTCCAACAGCAGCCTGATCTCTCTCTCTCTGGTCCTCAGTCTGTCAGTCACGTGGCCTCATGGCCTGTCCCCCGGGCCAGAGAGCCTGTCTGCTGCCTATCTGTCTCCTTTCAGTGAGTAGTGGGCCACGTGCCACCAGGACTGGGGCCATGGATGTCGCGGTGGTTAGATGCTAGGAAGACTCTACACAGCAGAATTCCACACTGCACGGCCTTGTGGTTTGAACCATCATGATAGCCCACCTGTCTAAGGTGGTCCTCTCTTTCCCTGCCCCTCACTTCACAAGCATGGTGTTCTTCCCCAGGGACGGGTCTCACCTGACCGATTGTCCAAGGAATGTGGGATGAATTCTTGCCATCCTTGCCTCTATAAGTAACATTCTGAGTGTGCGTCTTCCAAGAAAGATTTTCTTGTTAATATGTCTAGGACTTTTTTTTTGGAGGGGGGCGTCGATAGGGGGTGAGAAGTGGGGTTGGTGATGAGAGCATTCTGGAACCAGAATATTGAGAGCGAATGCCACTGAATTGTATGCTTGAAACGTATGGTCAGTGATTTATTTGGCAAATGCCTTATTTCATGGAGTAACTTATATATTATTAATTGTATTTATTAAGTGCTAAGTGACTTGCATTGCTACCTGTGTCATTGTCATTCCCCAGTCACTGGGCCAGGAAGGGGTAGATTAAGGATTTGAACCCAGGTCTCGAAGACCAAACTGCAGTGGGCGTCGGGGAGTGGCCGACTCTGTGTTCCGACTGCCACTCATGCCCCCAGAAGCAGAGCAGAGACTGTGGGCACAGCCGACAGGGTTGAAGGAAGAGCCCCTGACTTGTTCTGTAGTGGGTCTGGGCCTCAATTTTCTCATGTGAAATGGGGGCGAGCCAGGCCTTAAAGTTCTTGCAGAGGTGGGTGGACAGGCCAGGGAGCCCCAGGGAGTGGAGCGGGACGGGGCTATTAGCTTGTGGCCCCTTCCCTCCCCAAAACACACTCACACGCTGATTGAAATTCTTTTTTTTTCCTTCTTTTAATTGTAAAAGCCTGGGTTAAGTAGGGGCCACCTCCAGGAGGGTCCCTCCACTGTCGTGAGGTGGGGCTGGTCAGTATCTGTCTGCCCCCAAGTCAGGCACGCTGGAATGGAAGGAAGACAGGCCACTTGTCCTTTTGCCATGGACTGTGGGCTGACCTTTGGCTGCCCTGGGTCCTTATTGCTGTGCTCCTTTGCTGTCCCCCCTTCTGGGTGACACAGTCAGGGAGGGGAGGAGGGGGGGCTGTGCTCCCTTAAGTGTAGTGTGTGGCTGGCTGGTGGGGCATGCAAGCTCGCTGGGCCCCCTGTGGCCATGGGGGGTGGGGTGGTCATCTGCTGGACCGGGGTGCTGAGAAGGTTAAGTAAGAGCTGAGGGGTGCTGTAGACATTTACTTTGGAGGGGTGGGGGGGCGTGCTGGCGCCCCCAAGGTGCAGAATCCGGCTGACCCCTGGCCCCTCCTCCAGGGCGTGGCAGAGGGCCGGCCACAACGCGGTCTCTCCTCGGAGAACGGGGCGTCGTCCCCCTCACAGGTGCTCGCTGGCCACTTGGGCTAAGATCTCCTTGATGCGGACGACCAGCTTCTCGTGGCGGGCCGGGTCGCGCTCGATGGCGTCGTGCAGCCGCGCCATGTAGAAGTCCAGGGTGCTGAGCGTGGGCGTCTCCCCGGTGCCTGGGGGGAGGGGGGACAGGGCAAAGGTCACGCGGGCGAGCTCTTAGAGAGTGGGTGACAGTGCCTGGGGGGAGGGGGGACAGGGCAAAGGTCACGCGGGCGAGCTCTTAGAGAGTGGGTGACAGGATGACCAAGGTGGGGGGTGGGGGGGGGGGGGGGCACGGACGCACGCCCGAAGGACTCTGGAGACACGGGGTGGAGTCCCAGAGGTGACGAGGGTCAGCAGGGGCGGAGTCTACGGTGGTCCACAGGCGGGGACTGTGAGCCATCCTGTTCAGACCGGGTGACCGTGGGAGGGTCTCAGGGGGTGGCCCGTGGGGGAAGGAGAGGACCCGGACTGCTGCGAGGGGTCGCACCACTAGTGACTGGAGTCTGGGAGGCAGAGCGGGGCTGGGTGGCTAGGGGCGGGGCTCGTAGCATGTAGGGGCGGAGCCAGGGCCACGGGGGCGGGACTCATAGTACGTAGGGGCGGAGCCAGGGCTGTGGGGCGGGGCTCGGCTCGTAGCACGTGGGGGCGGAGCCAGGGCCCTGGGGGCGGAGCTCGTTGCATGCAGGGGCGGAGCCAGTGTCATGGGGGCGGGGCTCGTCGCACGTAGGGGCGGAGCCAGGGCCCTGGGGGCGGGGCTCGTCGCACGTAGGGGCGGAGCCGAGACGTGGGGGCGGGGCTCGCAGGGTTTCCTACCTGGCACCGGCAGCGAGGCGAAGCTGGCCGTGAGGGCCTGGCGCACGGCCTGGAGCTGCTGCTGCAGGGCCAGCGTCCGCCGCTCCTCCAGCGCCAGCTCCTGCTCCAGGCGCTCGCGGGCGCTGCTCATGCTCTGCGTGTGCCGCTGCAGCACGGCGTTCTGCTCCTCAAAGGCCACGTTCATCTTCCGCAGGCGCCGCAGCTCCGCCTCCCGCGCTGCAGGGGACGCTGGGCTCAGCCGGGGCCCGGGGGAGGGGCTCGCCCCCCACCCACCCCCGCGCGTGCCCCCATACGGGGGAGGGGGAGGCGGGGGGGGGGGCGCTGCACCTGCCGGTCAGCCTGCCGCCTTGCTCACCTTTATTTTGGTCCAAAAACTCTTCCGTGAAGATGGGGACATCGAAGGTGGAGAAGCCGTCGCAGTCCCCACCCTGGGGTGGTGAGACAACTCATGTTAGCCCTGAAATAGTCCCTTGGGGGGGGGGTAGAGGGGGGCACTTCCTATGGCTACCCTTTGGGCTTGACAACCAGCATCATTTCCTCCTGCCTCGGCGCACCCCAATCAACAGCCAGACCTTTTGTCCCCAGAGGTGAGGACCCCTCACTTAGGCGCCGGGTGGGGGTGGGGGTGGGGGTGCAATTACCTTGTGTCCATTCAACAGCGTGTTCATAAGCCCAGGGCCCGAGTCCTCTGGTGGGAGACGGGGGAGGGCACCATCAGTCTCCCCACCCCGTTGGCCCCACACTCCGCCCAACCTCCTCCTGCCCCTCCCCCTGGGGACCCCAGGTCAGGCTTTCTACCTGCTCTGCCCCCACCCCCTCGCCACCGCCTTCCCCCTTT
>PVJH01034098.1:0-20954 GCA_004026705.1 Nesogale talazaci | reverse complement strand
TACTGTCCCCTTGGGTGGGTTAGTGATGATGGCCCATTTTAGAGAACAATGTGTGACTGTGAATTTTTTTCCTACTCAGGAAAAACACCACATAAACTGTTGTAATTTTAAACACAGCTTTCAAGGACAGCACTATCAGAAAAACTCAAATGTACTAGTGGTTTTATTGCATAAGAAAAGATGAAGTATCAATTAATGAGAAACCTCATTGTGGACATCCATCAACTTCCCAAATGGATGAAAATATCAGCTTGCATTGTGTGTTAGTCTTAGTAGACTAGAGAAACACATTCATAAACATGCACACATGAATAAGAAAGAGGTATATATCCAAGAGCAATTGGACATTGAGAAAACATCCAATCCCAGTCCAGTCGAAGGCCACAAGTCTGATGTTAGCCCATTATGTCTGAAACCAGTCTATAAAGTCTTCTTCAGATTCTCAAGCCACATGCAATGACCTCAAATGCAGGACAGTTACAGGCCAGTGGGTAAGAAAGTCTTAGAATTCAGTGGTGTTGTAAGCATCTTAATGCTGGCAAAGGCTTCTCTGTGACTTCTCTAGCATCTCAGCGCTGACAAGAGTCTCCAGTAGGCTTTTCTGGCTTCAGAGGTCTGGTTCCATCGGGGTAAGCCCATGTGACTTCTTCTCTAAAATGTCACACAGGGAGTGAGCCTTGTGTCTCATCAGTAGAGCATCTCCAAGGGACTGAGTAGTGAGTCTCTCACCTCCAACGGGGAAATGCTGCCGGATTTCCAAGAATTCTGAGGAGAAAGTCATGCCCACATAGAGATCTTATTGACTATCTCCTGATTGACAGACTAGATTCCATCCCTACACGCTTTTTTTCCCCATTAATTTTATTGGGGGCTCTCACAGCTCTTATAACATTCAATACATCATTCGTATTAAGCACACTTGTACACATGTTGCCACATTCATTTCCAAACATTTTCTACTTGAGCCTCCAGTGTAATCTCCTCTTTCCCCCTTTCCTCTAGTTCTTTTTTCTGTAATTCCAGCTCCCTATATTATCTCCCTTCTCCCCCCATGAGTCCCTAATAATTTACAAATTTTTATTATGTCTTCATATCATACACACTCTTAATCCTCACATTGAAATGAGATTAGTTGACTGCTATGCAGGGAACTTGGAGTTTTACCCATGAGGTCGGACTGTTAATTGAACTTTCTATTTATAGTTCTAAAAAGATTGTACATCAGTGTGCAGGGGGAAACGGCCTGATTTGTGGCGAATGGGGGACTAGTTTTGCCACCATGACAATGCAACTGTTTATGCAGCCATCTCAGCTCTCCAGTTTTTGGCAACTCTCCCCCCGACCCCACCTGCCAAAAGTCAGCATACTTCTCTTGCCCCTCACACCTTACTTAACTGACCTCACTCCATGTGGCTTCTTATTGTTTCTATGAATTATGTGGGACATGAAAGGACAGTGATTTGACAAAGTAGAAGAGGCGAAGAAAACCAAGGGAAGTGCAGCCTGCCATCCAAACGGACGTTTGAAAAATGCTTCCAAGCATGGAATCACAATTTAACAAATGTACTTAGTGTAATGGCAAGTACTTTGAAAGTGATATGGTTGTTCTATTTAAAAATATGTTAATATATAGCTTTGAAAGCATATTCTGTGTTTTGGGGTGGAGTCCCTGGCATATATCATTTTTACTGTCTTCTTCTTCTTTCCTCCTGCCCCACTATCATATTTTCCCACCCATGGCTCATCTCTCAGTGATTCCACTCAGATACATTTCAATTGCTCAAACATGACCAGGAACGCTACACCCTCCTCACCATCAATTTTAGAGCCCTTTCTATTCCTCTGTTCCTGTGTTTATTGGTTCACTGCTCTCCATCCCACCTCCACATCTTTTCCTGGACCTGTCAGTCCCTTGACTGTCTCCTTGGGATTCCTTATCCTGCCTATCTTATATAGATAGACACCAAAAGAGAAAAGACCAAAAAAGAAAAACCAAACAAAAGCCACAAAGACAAAAACATAAAGAGAGAGAAAAACAGATCATTTTCATAGTTCCAAATCAAGCAAGCAGGCCCTTAATCAGTCTAATCCCCTTTCCTTTCAGGATAACATACACTGGGACTTGTTTACCTAACAGCACTTGTACTTTTTATACCTGAACATTCATGAACAAGAGGCATACCTCCTCCAAGACCCCATTGCTCTTCCTGTAGTCAGGGATGGAGCAGTGTAGTGCTACTCCCTACCCCGTTATCCCTTTAGACTTTCAGTGTGGCCACCTTGTGAAGAACCAACACCCTGTCTGTTACATAAGAGGTTCCAACATTGCCCACTCAAGCCAGAAGTCTACAAGAAGGATTCCTCAGGGACTTCATGGCTTTCTTCCTCTTGCTGGTCTATTTCACTTTTCTCTTGGTTTGCTGGTGTGTGAGTGGGTCAGATTGGATGCTTTCCCTGAATTGCATCTTCAGTGCTGTCCTCTGTGGCTCTGCCATCTAGAGAAGGGACGCTATGTCTCAAGGTGAGTCTGACCTTGCAGTCCTCTCTGTGAACCCCGTGCTCGAGCAGAAACACCATTTTAAAGCCTTACAACAGCAGACTTAGATCTAATCTCTCTCTCCCTGTGCAGTGAAGACATAAACAATAATCTTCCCTTGGGTGGATTATTTCCCTACACTCCCATTGCCACCTTTTTTCTTCCCCCACCCCTTTGTGGACTATAAATTTAGACAGATGAGAAAGGAGACGGGAGGATGATGACTTTCAGTACAGGTACTATCTGTATCATTTTTCTTTCTCTTTCTTTCTTTCTTTCTTTCTTCCTTTCTTTCTATGAAGAATGCATCATTGTTTTTTGTCAGGCACTTGACAGAGTTTCTGGTACTTAGTCTGGGAACTGTGCAATATGTATATTTTCCATATGCTGCTTCTGCTGTTTGAACTTACTTAGTGAACTCATATTTTACTTGTCCTTTTGTGCTTGGCTACCTTCACTTAGCATACTATCCTCCAATTCTTTCCACTAGATGAGGTGCTTCATCTTGTCAGCACTGTTTTTCAGTGATGTGTAGTATTGTACCCCTTGTGTGCGTCTCTACCAGTGTTTTTCAATCCATTCATTTGCTATGGAAATTTAGGTTGTGTCCAATTCTTTGAAATTGTCAACTGAACAGCAATGAACATTGGAGCCCAGATGTCTGGTTGTGGTTTATTTCTTATTTCTTAAAGATATATGTCCATTAAAGGAATTGCTGGGTCATAAGGTAACTCAATTTCCATCTGTTTTAAGTATCTCCAAGTTGCTTCTGACAATGGCTGTACATATCTACATGACCACCTGCAGTGGCTTAGAGTTCCTATCTTACCCCCCACCTCCTCCAACATTGCTTTCTGATGTTTTGAATTGGGCTATCGTTGTGGGTGTTAGGTGGTATCTCAAATTTGTTTTGATTTACATTTCCCAGATAACTGATGATCAGGATCATATTCCCATATGTTTATTGCCCATTTGGGTTTCCTCCCTTGTGAATCTTCTGTTCTAATCTTTTGCCCACCTCCTCATTGGGCAATTCATTTCTTTCTTATTGTGAACTTGAAGAATTTTGAATATTTTAGTAGTAATATCTTTGCCTGATGTGTCATTGCTAACTATCTTTTCTGAGCCAGTGAGCTCCCTTATTACCCTGTTGATAAAGTCTTTCAAAGTTCAAAACAAATGTTGCTTCTTTAATATGCCCCACTCATCTATTTTATTTCTTGCTGAGTGTGTAACCACCCTTATTTCTGATAGCCAATATATTTGCTAAGGTTCTTAGCTTTGTCCTAATTTTCTCATTGATGATCCTGATAGTTTGAGGCTTTACCTAAAGGGCTGTGATCCATCTTGAAATTTGTTCTTGTATATGGAGTGTAGTGTCTTCCTTAATTTTCCTGCAAGTGAACATTCACTTTTCCCAGCTACACTTGTTAAAAAGGGCATCTCATTCCATTTGATAATTTGGGGGCCCTTATCAAAGATAAGCTGTCTTTTTGCTGCTGACTTTATCTCTGCATTTTCTGTTCTTATCCATTGGCCTGTGTATCTCTTATAACTACCAACCTGTTTTGACAACTGTGGTTGTATAATAACTTTTAAAGTCAGGTGATGCAAGTCCTCCCACTTTATTCTTCTTCTTGAGCAGTTTTATGTTTTGTTTTGTTTTTTGTTTTTCCCCCAGTGCTGTACTTCTTCCCTTTTCACAAATATCTGGCATGAGTATTTGAAAAGAATATGAATTTTCTTGCAGTTTAGAGTGGAGAACACTGAATATGTCTATCCAGTTGAATTGTCTAATTGTAGAGTTTAGTTCTGTTGCCTCCTTGTTGAGCTTCTTTCCCACTGATCTGTCTTCCTTGGAGGACAGGGCAAGAAGTTTCCTACTATTATTGTTGATCCTGTGATTTCTAATCTTTTCAAGAATTTGACTGATGAATTTCACAGGTGTAATGTATATGTTTATTATTTTTACTGGCCGTTGAGTCAATGATGTCTTGAGCATTGCTTTCAATGTGTTGATTTCTAGATAGTTAGACAATTTGTGTTTGGTTGGTCTTCTATCCAAAGTGAGTTGGAAAAAAATTTTGTGCTGCTAGTTTGGGGGTTTGTTTTTTTTAAAAACATATTCTCTAATATTTTTCTTGTCTGGGAAAATTCTTACTTCTGTGTCTATTTTGATGGGCAGTTTGGTGGGATAGAGGATTCTTGGGTTACCATTACTCTTTCAACTTTCAGAATATGCTACTCCATTCTCCTCTTCCCCATGGTTTCTGCTGGTAAACCTTGAATATATTCTTAACTGCTTATGCTTATAGGTGACTGCATTTTTCCCCCTCTAGCTGCTCTTATGATTTTTTCCCCTTTCCTTAATGTTGGATAAGTTGAGCACTATATGCCTTGGCGTATTCTTGGGGTTCAGTTGAATTGGTGTCCTCACTGCTTCTGAATGATGGTCTGATTGTCATTCATTAAATAAGAAATATTTCCTTCAGAAATTCTGTCACTGCTTTGGCTATTGATTTCTTCATTATGCCATGTTCTGGTACATCAATTATTTGCATATTGTTCCTCTTCATAATATCTCATTGTTCTCAGGTTTCTTTGGGTTCTTTGATTATCTTATTTGATTGCCTTTCTCTTTTGTTGAATTCTGTTTGCTATATTTTTTTTGGGAGGGGGGTGGGCATCACTGCCCTCTGGTTGTCGTGGGAGCTACCCAGTGCTGCTCCTGAGATCCTCTGCTGGATTTGAACTGCCTGTGGGCTGCAGTCCTGCATTTAATCACTTATGCCACTGGGGCTTGGCCCTGTTTTGCTATATTTAAAACCACTGATATGGTTCTCTATCTCTTCCAGGCTGTTGGTGAGGTCTCTTGCAACATATTCATGGCAAGAATATATTTTTGCATCATATCTTCACTCCTGAATTTCCTTTCATTATGTGGACTCTAGACTCTATTATCACATTCTTTTTCCAATATCAATTCTTCATATCCTGTATGACTGTAAAACAGCATTTTAAAGATTTCTTTCTGTGGTAGTTTAGAGTCCATCACTAGATTCAGATCCTCCACAGACATTGCATTTTGTTTCTTATGCTTTCTTGTAGTGGCTGCTGATCTGTGTTGTTGTCTGTGTGGTGCTTTAGTGGAGGGTAGCGCCATTTTTCTGGGAGTCTAGAAACCCTGTATCTTCTTTCTCAGAGGATAGTAAGATTCGCTATAGGGACTACTTGAACCCGGCTGTGCTGCCAGTTTGAGATGTGCCTCTGTTTCAATGGGGTTGACTACCTCCCGAAGCACCTGGAGCTATCTATTTGGAGGGCAATACTGGTGGTACTCTGAGGAAGTGCGGGTGGGGTGGGGGGCACAGGCAGTTAGAGCAACAAGGGGTAAACTAATCACACATTTGTCAGGCCAGCACTCACAGGCCACAGGGCGCAGGGAGCACCTCAGGGGACACGACTGCAGGTCAATTGCTGGTACCAGTCATGAGCCTCAGTGCCACGCCAGTTGCAAGGAGCAAGGGAGCCACTGAACAGACCTATCGCACATAGTACAGACAGGCCAATTGCACACAGACAACCCAGCATTCAGGCCACACAACGTGGGTAGCAGCCCCCTGGGGGGAAATTCAGAGGATCCAGTCATGTACAGCAACACCAGTCCAGGCATGGGCTGTAAAGTTGCACGGGGTAGACCAATTGTAATAAGGCAGTATATCTCTCACCAGCCATGGGGAAGGCTGAGGGAGGGGGTCTGGCAGAAACCCAGGGGGCTATGTGCCAGCTGGTTGCAGGCACCAGTCAAGAGCAGCAGCGCCAGACTGATCGTGAGCAGCAGAGGTGGCACTGGGCAGGCTGATCCCACATTTTTGATGAGCATTCCCTGTCCATTGCAGGGAAGAGTGCTGCTCAGGAGACTTGTGCACAGGCTGATCGCAAGCACCAGTCAGGCCAACCGCAGGCAGGCTGTCTGGCTTTCAGTGTCCATTGAGGGGACGGGAGTTACTCAGGGGATGTGTACCCAGGTGCCATTCAGATCAAAAGCAAGACCCAGCATTTGCAGGGGTAAGGGAGGCTCTCGGGACCTGTGCCCAGCCATGCACATGTCAGTCAGGCTGATTGCAAGGCCCCGTGCTCATAAAGCGGTTGATCTATGGACCTATGTCCAGGTCGGGCAGGTGCTGGCCAGGCTGCTTGCAAGCCCAGTACAGGAGGAAGGGGCACTGATCAGGACACCAGTGTGTAGACCAATTGCTGGAGTAGCTGGCAGGCACTGGTCATGCACTATAATTCCACATTGGTTGTGAGCATACAAGAGTTGAATGTGTGGGGATTCACAGGGTAACCAGGTTGGAAGGGGTCTCCAGGGCTGAGGAGAGCCAGAGGGTGCCGGTGCATGCCATAGCTCTAGGAAAAAAACTGGGACCATGATGCACAGTTGTCTGGTGCAGGGCAATCCCAGGGGGCACACGTGTTAAGCATAGCTGTGCCTATCATGGGGAAACCACTATAAGGTCTTTGGGGTGTTGAGAGACCAAGGATAGGTCTTCATCTCCCAATGTGACCCCTGACCTCTGCAAATCTGGTGACTACTCACAGGGACCTGCTGGCATTTATCCCTACCTGGATGCAGCTTTCCTCAGAAATCTTATTTTTTCTTAAAAATACAATGGGTTGACCTCAAGATAATATTTTAAAATAATACTTTCTAGAGGTCATTTGTAGCAGATTTACCCAATATAACATGTCAATGGATTTCCTCACTGCTGTTTCCACAAGCATTGAGTTTGGACCCAAGTAAAGGAAATTGTTGGCAACATCAATCTTTCTCCATTTAGCATAACGTTTGGTTCTAAGGACTTTTTCTTTCTTTACATTGAATTGCAACCTATACTGAAGGCTACATTCTGTAATTTTTATCAGCAAATATTTCAAACCGTCCTTCTTTCAGCAAGCAAAGTTGTGATATTCGCGTATGTTGGATTCCTCCGATCCTAATGCTCAATTCTTCTCATATAATCTAGCTTCTCAGATTTTGCTTGGTATTAAAATTGAATCAGAATAGTGAAAGAAAGGAAACCATTAAGCCCACTTTCTTGATTTTAAACCATACAGTATTACCTTGTTTTATTCGCACAACTGCCTCTTGCCTTTGCGTGAGCAATATTAAGTATTGTAGAATTTCCATTCTTTGGGATTTTATATATAATTTTTATTATCCCTGTAGTCAGATGCCTTTACATAGTTAATAAAACCCAGACACACATTCCTAGTAATCTCTTCTAGCCAAGATCATATGACTTCAGCAATGATAGCCCTAGTTCCATGTTCTCTTCTTAATCTGGTTTGAATTTCTGAGTTCCCGGTTGATTTGCTGCTACAACTATTTAAAAAATGTGTCTTCAGCAATTCTTCCTTTATGTGTCACAGTAATTATGCTTTTGTTGTTCTTTTTTATTCTCGTTTTTGTTGTCCTTAGGCTTTTTCCCCAGTTGATTTTGGTTACTTTGTAACCACAAGTACAGCAGAATGAAACACTGTGCCATCCTCACAACACTGTGAGCCATTGTTGCAGCCAGTGTATCAATCCACCTTGTTAAAAACCACTGTCACTCTATTTTGCTGACTCTCCACAGTTTTAGTGATATCATTCGACTGTTTCCACAATCTATTGGATTACCTTCCTTTAGAAGGAGCATAAATATGGCTCTTTTTAGTTGGTTAGACAGGTAGTTGTTTTTGAAATTTCACGGCATCACAGTAGAGTTTCCAAGGTTGTATCTGTTTGTCGAAACCACTCACAGTGCCTTCAGCACATCTTCGACTTCCTATTATCGTACCACTGTTTCCTGATAACATTTTATCTTCTGAAATGGTTGAACATCAATTGATGATGGTTAGCACAGTAGATGAAAGATGCTTCTTCCATCTTATTTTGGTGCTTCCTATGCTGAATTAAAGATCATCTGTGGATCATACCTATATCTTGGTATGTTCAAGTTGAAGTTGAAGAAAATTAAAAACAAATTCACAGAGGTAAAAGTAAGGTCATGAGTATATCCTAGCAGAATGTAAAGCCCATCCCCATGGAGAGGAGATGAACCAGTCAGGGTGCAGTATAGCAAGGAAGAAACATGCAACTTTCCTCTAGTTCCTAAATGCTTCTCTTCCCCACCCCTGCCCCACTATCATGATCCCAATTCTACCTTATAAATCCGGCTAGACAAGAGGATGTGCACTGGTACAAATAGGAACTGGAAACACAGGGAATCCAAAACCAATGATCCCTTTAGGACTAGTGGTGAGAGTGGTGATACTGGAAGGGTGGGATAGAAAGGGGGCACTGATTACAAGGATCTACATAGAACCTTCTCCCTGGGAGATGGACAACAGAGAACTGGATGAAGGGAGACAATGGACATAGTAAGTATAAATAATATTGTATAAGTTACCAATGATACATGAGGGAGATGTGAGTGAGGAGGGAGGGGAAAATGAGGTGTTGATACCAAGGGCTCAAATAGAAAGCAAATACTGTGAGAATGATGATGGCAACAAATGTACAAATGTGCTAGACACAATGTATGTATGTTTGTATGAATTGTGATGAGAGTTGTATGAGATCCCACCAAAAAATGTAAATACTGACACAAAGAATGTGTGTACACATTGTGATTAGAGCTGTATGAGCCCCCAATAAAATGATCTTTTTTAAAAAATAAGAATTTAAAGACCATCTCAAGAAAAAATTTACCTTATGATCATTAATGAATGAAAACCAGATGAGCTGTGAGGGGACATCATACATGAAGATAGCAAAAGACCATTAAAAAGCTTTTTATTGAAATATATAGAAAGACTCGGGGATGGGGGGAAAAATAGGTGGTCCTCAGTCGGTGGCAGGGAAGGTCTGAGAGGCCTGGTGGGGCCAAAGTCAAGGTAATGTAATAGAGAGGAAGTACTGAAACCCAAATGAAGGCCAAGTATGACAGTGGGACAGGAGGAAGGCAGGAGGAAATAGAGGAAGGAACTAGAAGGCAATGGGCACTTGCAGAGGTCTAAACACAGACATGTACATATGTAAATATAAGCACATATAATAAGGAGAGAATAAATCCAGATACATATATCTATATGTTTAGTACTAAGGTAGAAGCTGGACCTTGGACCCCTACCCAGGCACTCTCCCTCAAGGCAAGAACACTTTGTTCTACTAATCTGGCATTTCACAATGGTCACTGGCGTAATCTGATCACTGAAGTCAAATTGATCCATAAGCAAATGCAGTGAAGAAAGCCCATGATACCCAGCTACCAAAGGATATAGGATCTGGGGTCTCAAAGCCTGAACACAAACAAAAGTCCATCTAGCTGAGAAGTATCCAAGCCCACAGAGAAGAAGTGGACATGAGGTGTCAAAAGGACCAGGCCTCAAGCATCAAGCAGGAAAAAACTGTATCACTGTAAGTGATCTCTCATGAGATGATCACTGAGGACATATGGGGATTGAGCAAGAGTGGTAAAGATAGCTGAGGGTACCTGGCTATCAAAATATATGACATCCAAGGACTTAAAAGTTTGAGGGTGAACAAATAGCTATATGGCCTAGGAACAATAAAGCCCACCTGAGAAGATGTGCATCAGCCTGTTCAACCATGAGGTGTGGAAAGACCCAAATATCAGGCATCAAAGAACAAAAATCACATTATTGTGTCCACCCTCCTGACAAGATCATTGAAGACAGAAGCAGACAGAGAAGAGAAATCTGATGGCACCCAACTACCAAATGATAAAGCACCTGGGATCGCGAAGGCTGGAGAGTGAATGGATGGCCGTCTAGCACAGAAGCAGCAAACCCCACATGGAAGAAAACCACTGGCATGTGTGATCACAGGCTGAAGGGAACAGATACCAAGCATCAAAGAACAAGAACACTTCACTACTAATGGGGGAGTGGGGGGAGAGCGGAGTGGGAGCCAAGGCCCACCTGTGGGTAATTAGACACTCTCTCACAGGGGAGTCATGAGGAGGACACTGGCTAATGAGGCACAGTGAGATGGCAATGAAGCATGCAACTTTCCTCTAGCTCCTGAAGGCTTCCTCCTCCCAACTGTTATGGTCCCAGTTCTACCTTACAAATCCAGCTGGGCTAGAGGATGTACACTTGTGGAGATTGTGTGGCAGTCATGTGCTTATGTTAATTTTATGATTGAAATGTAGGGGTGAAGTCTAGCCTGTTAATCTGGAGATAGCCATTGAGGACCCAGTGAGGTCTCTATGTGGGCATGGTTTTCTCCTGAGACTTCTGGGAAATCTCGCGATAATTCCCTCATGAAGATGAGAAGCTATCTTCCCCAGTTGTTGGGAGTTAGTCTGAGAGGCGATGAGTCACAGAAAAGACAAGAGGACAGCATCTGAGAAGCTGGAGGAGCTAGCAGAGAGATCACACGACTTTGCCCTGATGGAGTCAGACCTCGGAAGCTGGAGTGGCACGCTGTTGATGGACCTTGAGCCCTGAAAGTGAGGAGCCATGGGGAGACCCCTGCCAGTGCTGGGATTCTGCACCCACTGACCTGTGACTTCGTGAGTCGGAAGGAGACTTGTAGACTGATTTCGGGCATTTGGGTTAAAATCGGACTTATGACTTTGTACTAGACTGGATTGGGATACCTTCTTAGTGTCACATTCCTTTTGTATATAAACCCTTTCTTTATATCTATGTGCATGTCTTTGAAATTTTTTCTTCTAGTCTACCCGGACTAACACATATGGGAAATAGAAATGTGGAGAACCCAGGACAGATGAACCCCTTGAGGACAGTAGTATGAGTGGAGCTTCTGGATGGGTGGAGGAAAAGTAGGGTAGAGAGGAGGAGTCAACTTTGGGGATCTACACATAACCTCTTACCAGGGGGATCGACATTGGGGGAGAGGGCAAGGGGAGACATCAGGCAGTGTAAGTTATGACAAAACATTAATAACTTATAGAGTATTGAGGGTTGGTGGGGAGTGGGGAGCAAGGATGGAGGGGAATAGATGGGAGGCTGATGTCAGAATGGAAAGGTTTGGAGAACGATGACAGAAGCAGTCATGTGAAGAAGTGTGGCACAATATATGTATTTATGTAATGTGAGAAACGATGTGTGAGGCCCTAATAAAATGATTTAAATATATACATATATATGAAAAAGCTTTATATAAAAAGTAAGTGTATATTAAGAAAACATCCCAGACCAGTCAATAATGCCCATAAGTCTGATATTAGCTTATATGTCTGATACCAGTCTATAAATTCCTCTTCAGATTCAGGCAACACATGCAATCATGCTGATTGAGGACCATCGTAGACCAGTGGGTGGGAAATCTTGTGAATCCTGTAGTGGTGGGAATATTATAGCACTGGTGTTAATCTCCATGCAGCTTCTCCAGCTCCAGGGTTCTGGTTACATCACTGTGTCTCCACGTGACTTGTTAACAGGAATGTCAAGCAGAGAGCATGCCCAGTATCCAGGGAAGAAGACATACGTTCTCAGAATCCTCAGGAGAAGGCCACACCCACACACAGGCCTCATTGACCATGTGTTGGTTGATAGGTTAGATCCACCTCTTCACTCAGTTGACAGAGAATTATGAAACTGCCACAGGTGTGATGGCCTAAATAGAGGTCAAGTAGTGGAGAATCAAGTGCAAAGAAAAACGTCATTGAAACCAGCAACCTTTGGATTGGAACATAGGCAAGTTACATGAAGCACAGTATCTTCATTTGAAGAGTAAATTAATAATATCTCTTTTGCTGAGTTGACCATGAGTACTGAGTGAGGAAAAGGCATCAATCCCTGTCCTGGTAACATTAAACTAATGGTGCAACACTTGCACATAGTCTTAATTAGAGTCCGCTGTTTTACATTTCTCCTCTGACATTGCTTTAATTTATATCTATAATTTATCTCCATAGTCTCTAATATCCTTTACAATGACTAACAGAAGCTCACGGATTAAACTCACAAAATTCATGATTAAAGTATTTCTTAAGAAAGTCAACAAGTTGTAGTGCCATTGAGAAATGCACAGGGTTAAGTTGCTTATCAGGACAAGCTACAAAGTTTCAGGTCTGCTACAAAATGCCCCAATGAGCATACCATGCTTGGCAAAACTCAACTGGAAGGCGTTCTGTTGGAGATGGCTAAACCATTAGCCACACAAGAACCATTTTAGAACTAGGATGTTTCTAAATTCCAGTAACTGCCTATCCTTGAGTGTCTCAACCCTAATCTGTAAAGTGTCAAGAGGCCCCATACGCTGTGTTCCCGGGATAGCCTTGGGGTTAAGGCTCATTGCAGAATTCTGCTTCTGTAACTGCTGCTTGCTTGCATAGCTACTGAGATAAGTTTTGTTTATTCAGCCCAATAAAAACCTGAGCCTGTAAACTGTCAGGCGGCCTTCTCCTGCCTCTCTCTGGGGATGGCCCCTGCATAGGACTTGGTCTCTCTCTCAACCTGTGCAGGTCTTTCTTCTTTTTTCTACTTTGTGTTTCTCTACCTTTTTCTTTAGTAAACTTGTTCTTTAGTTCACAAGTCACGGAGTTGTTCTTGTCCGGCAAAGTGTAACAAGCCCTAACTCGAGTTAGTGAATAAACTCCTTTTGCCGCTTTTGCATCTCAGATAGGCATATTTCCCTTCGTGGGCCTAACGTGGGTTTCGTCGACCTCTCTGCACCCAACAATTCAACTCAAGAAAACCCAGGTTCTTGAATTAAGTGTGCACAGGCTCCCACTCCAGCAAGCCTCAGCACTCCCTTCTACTTCCGTTGTGCAGCAAGTCCACCTTCCCCAGTTAAGTGTCCAGAAGAAGCTCACTCAGCAGTCAGGGGAAATCCATCCCTCTATTCCGTGTTCTGGCTCCTTGTTTCTGATCCAGGAGGTTCCTTGACTACGCAGTGGATGCACTTCACTCCTGGCTTGTGCTGTTAGTGGGGTCGCCCTCCTGTTCCTCAGAGGACTCATTTTATCCTCTGAGCAGGAGGCCACTCCAGGGCATTCAGCCCACCATGGCTCCTAGGTGAAGCCTATCCGCTCCAGGCAGGGAAAGATCATTTGGTGGGAGCTAGAGAATTTGGTGAAAATGCCACTTTGGAGTATTCACTGCCCCTGCAAGTAGCACAGTGTAGCCCCCGATTGCTACGTAGAGGGGAGGTGGGGTGGAGGTGCTTTTGTGTGAACTTCTTTTTCAAAAACTCCCAAAGCATTTCCCATATGCCCCATAACTGTTTTTTTTTTTAATTTGTGAAGCTGTAAACACACATTTGGGCACTTTTACCACATTACCATTGATTCACTGTTTACCTTTTTTTTACATGAACACAAGCTGTGATTTTCAGTGTTAATCTGTTCTACTTGGCAGAAATGGTGACTTTTATGCCACTTGGGAATGGTTGACATTTAAATTTTAGCAGTAACTCTTGGAACACTTACAGGTTAATCTTGGAAAATTGATTTAAATCCCCCCTCCTTTTTCCCCCTGCAAGGAATAATAAGAAACCACTAGCAGTGGTTACTTTTGAGTGAGAGGCATATGTGAAGTGGGCAGGGAGGGTGAGGTCTGGGAGGTGGGGCTTCTAGCATGATTCCTAAAACTAAAAAAATCCACTTCCTGGTATTTCTGCCCATATGTAATCTCTTCCTCTTTAGCATACCAGTGGGGATCTGACTCATGGAGTCCAAATGTGTACTGAGTATGTACAGGACTTGTTGACTTCCTTCTAACTAAGAGTCCAGAGAAATGAGACAGGATTAGAGGCAGCAATACTCATGAGGCAAAAGGCAATCTACAGGATTGGGTAGTATCTTGAGTCAATCAATTTGGGGATATAAAAGTGAAACTCAGTGTCACCAACTAGAGAAAAGAGTGGACTGCATCCTTTAAATCCACAGCCCTGTCCCCAGATCCTCTTAGACTTAGGGGAATATTGATGCCACACATGGAGAAATCCAAGGGTTGTCAGGCTACAGATGTTGGAAGGAGATAATGGCAGTGTCCTAGAGTTAGCAGGGAGAGAAAGTTTCCTCCTACAGTTTATACTCTGTATTTGGAATTTTACTCTGCCAAACTGTGGGATCGTACAATTCTATTTATAAGAGCCTTCCACTTTGGGTATTTCTATTATAGAAGTACTTGATAACTAAGATAGTGTAAGATATGATAAAGCAATAATAATTTATAAAGTATCGAGGGTTGGTGGGGGGGCACGTAGGGAAGTGGAAAGATGAGGAGCTGATGTCAAGGGCTTGAGTGGAAAAGCAGAAAGATATTTGGAGAATTATGACATCAGTAGGCATGCGAAGGTGCTTGGCACAGTATATGTATGTATGGATTGTGATAAGTGATGTATGAGTGCCCAATAAAATGATTTAAAAAAACAACAACAACTAAGATAGTACCTAGTACAGGAAGGGAGTGTTAGAAAGGGTTACAAGGGGTTTCTACCATTTATTTTGTTTTCTTTCTTTATTTTGTTTTCTACACTGCATTTTCTACATGAAATTTTCTAATTGTACATATGCATTACTCTTCAAAGTATTGAAAGCAGACTGTATTTAAAGACTGTGGTAGATATTGAAAATGTACACATGGAAAATAAATGCCAATTCCTTCTATTGTGTTACTTTCACTGTAGAATCTAAAACCTTTTTAAAAAAAAATAGAAGAAACCCTACATTTAACAGATTCTCTTGCAGTTGGGAACCCAGATGGGTCCTAGTTTTTACTAAGCAGACATACTACTGTAAAACTTAGAAGAAGGAAAAAAAAGCAAGTTGAGATAATGACATATTCTTGCAAACATACAGGTAGAAATATCTTGTCCTGGAGTAACTATAGTAGAGATTCTGTGGTCTAAAGTTCAACTCTAAATGAAGACCAGATTGTAGTTCCTAACATTAAAGGGTCAAATGATAGGATGGTTGTGAAAATGAAGTTTCTATAAAAATAATTGTAGAAAGTAGCTGAGCATTTATTTTCTGATACCATTGTTCTTTATTATTTAAAAGCAATGTTAAGGATTTAATTTACTTAATACTGGTTGCTTCCTCCTCTGGCTTTGTTACCTCCAGATATTTTTAGTTAAATTAATATATTTAACCCATTTTTATTATTTTCAAGCTTACAATAATATGCACTAGGCTTTTATTGTTGTTGTTATTGAATCAACTTTATCTTGATTTCCTTTTGCCACCATTTAAAACCCAACCGTTTTTTGCAATTCCTGCCCACCTGTGTATCCACAGAAACACTTGTGAGACTGAAAGAAGATGCTGCTCAAAAGATATACTGGGGCAGTATGTTAGACAGGGTTCTCTAGAGAAATAAAACTAGGACACTAATAATTTTATAAATATTTAAATAGCTAGATAGCTAACACAAGAAATAAACAGTTAATTAATCTAGAAAACAGTACAAATGGTTTTGTGCAACTCACTTCCATGAAAGAGTTAATACACTATCTTCATGTCTTGAGGGCCACTGGGTAGTCCTCTGGAGAGAAATTCAGGCTGTCTGGTCACAGGCAGCAATCAGTCAGGCAGATGACGGGGTCTGAGAGTCCCCAGCTCAAGAGATGTATATTCCAGTAGCATGGCAAAGTAGTGCTCGAAGGAACCTCGAATTACAAAAACACAGTACACAGGGGAGGTATCCCACAGGTAGTGTAGCTTGCAAATGGAGGCACAGAACAAGCAAGGTGTCTGCACACCAGCCTGATGATCAAAGAGCAGGAGACAAGAAGGGTGAGGCTCGCCGAGCCATTTGTCTCTCCGTCCTTCACTGAAACCCACATGTGTTCATTGGGTATGTTGGCACAATAAATCTACCTATCGCAGGCAGTATTATTAATTTAAAACTTTGAGCAAACCTTTAGTCAAGACTTTTGATTATCGTTATATTTCTGGAAGTTCTTCCTGGCACCCTATCACCTACTGCTCAGTGAAAAAATATGTTTTCAATATTAACAAAAATATGACACAAAGTGAAATTACATAGTTTGTTCTCAATAGATAAAATCGGTTAAGTATATAGAAGAGAAATAAACAAAAATGTCAGCATGGGTTACTTCCAGATGGTGAGAAGACGGACACTTTTAAAAATCTTCCTTCTCTATATTCTTTATACTTTCTTAATCTTACCTATTAATTTTAAACCTGGTTCATTTCTTTTCTGTCTTCCATACTTATAGAATATACTAAATTACCATATGTTAGACTGCTGTCAATATCTCACATATATCAGTATACTATATATATATATTATTGCAGGTTTAAAGATAGCAAAAGAGAAGTGAAACATAATAATTAACTATGAATTTTTGGATAGAGACTTATAAGTGATTAGATCCATATCTTAATTATTACCCAATCAGGAAATATAACTGCCTGAGAAATGAAAAAAAGTAAATTTTTCCTATAAAACATTTAAAATTCAGAAATTCTTGTCCCCAAAATTCCTCTCATATTGTAAACAACAGCCAATTTCTAACAATTTATTTTTGATCAAGTTAAAGGAGGAGTTATATCACTCCATGATTTGAAAGCACATTACAGGAAGAGTACAGGGAAAGAGAATGCAGAAATGTTTGAAAGTCTCCACGATAATCTCCCATGTATAAAGTAAATATTAGACATCTGAAAAAAACCAGTAAAGAAAATGGGATCCAGTCCCCCACCACATTGGTAGCAATATCAAGAATTAATAGCTGTCAAATTGCTGCTTTTCATTACATAGGTTCAAGCCTTAATGCTGCTGCTGTTGCTACATGCTTTCAAGTAAACGTCATCTCAGAGTGACCTTGTACATCAGAAGAAAGTGTTAGCTGCTCCTGCACCATCTCTAGAAATTCCAGGGTCTGGAAGTCGTTTTTGCAGCCGGTGTGAGTCCAGGTAGACTAGAGGAACAAATCCAAGGACACGCATATCGATGTAAGGAAAGGGTTTATATACAAAAGGAATGGGACATGGAGAAAGCATCCCAGCCCAGTCCAGTCCAAAGTCATAAGTCCGAAATTAACCCATATGCCTGAAATCAGTCTATAAAGTCTTCTTCCAACTCACAAAGTGATAGGTCAGTGGGTGCAGAATCCTCGTGCTGGCAGGACACCTTGCCTCCAGGGCTCAGGGTCCATCAACAGCAGAAGCAACTCATCGCTGGCAGAGGACTCCATGTGGCCGCCCCAGCTTCAGAGGTCTGTCTCCATCAGGACAAAGCTGTGTGGTCTCTCCGCTGGCTCCTCCAGTTTCTCGAACGCTGCCATCTTGTCTTGTCTGTGATTAATTGTCTCTGAGACTAACTCCCAACAGCTGGGGGAGATAATTTCTCATCTTCACGAGGGAAATATTGCGAGATTTCCCAGGACTCTCAGGTGAAAGCCATACCTACATTGAGGCCTCATTGGCTACTCAATGGCTATCTCCAGATTAACAGGCTAGACTCCACCCCTACATTTCAATCATAAAATTAACATAAGCACATGACTGCCACACAGTCATTCTGCCAATTCATGTTACCAAGAGTCTCCCACATATTTGCTGGCCCTGTTCCACAAACTTGTCCTATTGATGTCGATATGTTCTCTCCAGATGCTTTGTCCAAAGAAAGCAAGTTGTGTGATATTCTGTTGTCACCTATAATATTTTCATTGATTAAATTTTGAAAGTAGATCATTCCTTTCTAGCCTATCAATCTTGCCCACCATTGGTGGGTTCTGTGGGTGGTATTTGAAAGACCAATAGCTTAGCCTCCAATATCAGAGTAGCATGGACACTACCACAGAATGATGAGCTTACAGACAAAAGGAAGAAGTCCTGCTGTGAGAGATAAATACAACAATATCCTTGAAGAGACTCCCAGCTCTGTTTCTTGCTAAAATGACCAACTCACTCCAATGTAGAAGAACATCTTGATCATCTAGTTATATACTTTGAACAAAATTTTCAATAGATTTGTAAGAAAAATATGTAGACTAAGTTTACCAGATTTCTCAGTTATGTACACAAGAAGTCAATCACCAGAAGGAATGGTGAAAGGAAGCAAAATGTCTTAGAAGACTACCATGAATGAAGCATAAGAAATTCCAACATATGAATAATAAGGTGCTGTTGCCAGATGTGAAAGCCAGACAAATGAAATGGAAACCTATATATATATATATATATATATACACATTTGGGAAAAATCCTTAAAAAGAAGAGAAACTTAGGTCCATAAATTAGAAAGAAAATTTACAATGAATGGTTTTGGCAAAGACACATTCTGGTATATTTTCAGAGACTACAGATAGACTGTTATAACTATCAGGTTGCCTATTGAGTTTTGAAATGAAAGCTGAACTTAGACATCTTATAAAGTTGCATTGCCTGTAGAGGACGATGGAACAACTTTCAGAACTGAGCTACTCAAGCATGATCTATCTAGGAACAACTTTACTTTCCACTCTCGCCTCTGGAAATCACTCATCTTTTCTGTGTCTACAAGTTTGCCTATTCTTACTAGTTTATAATTGGAATCATAACATATGTAGCATGATTCCCCCACTTAATGGGCTTAGGTTTCATTCATGTTATACCATAAAATCAGTACTTCATTTCACTTTTCAAATGGTCTTATGGTAATTTGGGTGAACATTTACCAAGTATGTTAGTCCAGATTGACTAGAGAAACAAATTCAAAAACACACATATGTATATGAGAGAGTCTTATATAAAGGGTAATTTTACATTGAGAAAGCATCTCAACCTCGTTGCGTCCAAGCCCATAAGTCTGATATTAGTCTAGATGTCTAATACCAACATTTATAGTCCTTTTCAGACTCATGAAACACATGCAATGACACCATGAGCAGGATGATCACAGGCCAGTGAGTAGGAAGTCTTTGGATTCAGTGGCGTTGCAAGCATCTCAGAGTTTGCAGGGGTCTCCACATGGCTTCTCCAGCAATCAGGGCTGCGTCAGGGTAGGTCCATGTGGATCCTCCTCAGAGATGTCTTCCAGGGAGTCAACCTTGTCAGTAGAATGTCTTGCAAGGAGTGAAGAGAGAGAGAGAGAGAGAGTGAGAGAGAGTCTTCCATATCTAAGGAAGAAAATACAGGATATCCCAGAATTCTCAGGAGAAGGCCATGCCCACATAGAGGTCTCATAGACTAAGATCTGATTGATAGAGTAGCTTCTACTCTTTCATCTTAATCCTCAAATTGGAAAATGATTACATAGCTACCACATAAAATGAATTCATTTTCCATTTAACTATTGTTTTTTCCTTAATATTCCAACAAGCAATGTATGCAAATTCTAATTCATCCACATCCTTATCAATATTTTTTGCTGTTCATCTTAGAGCCTGAAAAATTCTCTGGGGAATAAACATGGAGCTGCCTGTTTCCATAAAGATTACAGCTTGGAAAACCTATGAGGCACTTTTACTCAGCCCCAAAAGGGTAGCAGTGTCATGTTTTTGGTTTAGTGACTAGTGATGGGGAACACTTTTTCATGGACTTTTAACTTTCCCAGTGGATCCATGGCATTCTGCTTCTACAAAGAGTTAAACCATGTAACCCCACTAGGCAGCTCCAGTTTGTCACATGGCACCACAGCAAATTATCACATCAGCACCATACCTTCCTTGGAGAGAGAAATGACTATTCAAATTGTTATTCCATTTTTTATTTGACTACGTCTTTGGTTGTTGAACTTAAAGATCCAGTTTGGCCACATACATGGCTGCAAACCATGTTTATCAGAAACATGATTTCATTTTCCTATTCTTTGAGTTGTCTTTTTTGAAGAATGTCTGTAAGGTAGTATTTTTTTCTTTGCCTTCCCCCTTCTTTTAAGATTGGGAGTAGTCCCATGTTTGTTGCACTCTCCTAGGGTCTCCCTCGAATTCACAAATGCTCCAAAGCTTCTGAATATGTTCTTTGAATGCCCTACAGTAGAAAGTCTGTCTTTCCAAAAGAGACTTTCAAAAACTCCATAGTCTGTAATCAGATGACCCTATAGGATGATGAGATGCCAAACCAAAGAGAAGTCTTGTTCAAAGCCAGTTGGTATCCATTCCAAAGAAAGGTGACTCAACAGAATGCTTGAATCTGTCTTGGAAGAAGGACAACCAGAATGCTCCTACAAGGCAAAAATGGGAAGGCTTCATCTCACATACTTAGGGCACGTTGTCGGGGGAGAACAGTCCCTGGAGGAAGACATCATACTTGGTAAGAAGGAGGGGCAGTGAGAAACATGAAGGCTTTGACCAGATAGATTGACACAGTAGTCATAACAATGGAGTCCAGCAGATGAACAAACATGAGGATGATTCAGGGCATGGTGTATTTTGTCTATTGTACCTTGTGTCACTGAGTCAGACTGGACTCCACAGCTCTTA
>PVJH01034097.1:0-20966 GCA_004026705.1 Nesogale talazaci | reverse complement strand
GAGTTGGAATCCATTCAATGGCATTTTCATTGTTTTGCTAGTTGTATTCTACTAAAAGGAGTCCAAGGGGTACGATGGTTAAACACACCTCTGCTACCAAATGCTCTGCAACTGAACTCACCCACCAAGTACCTGGTAACCTGCTTCCTCACACACTTCAGGCTGTTAAATAGTGTGAAGCGGTTCTACTCTCCCCAATAGAGTGCATATGAGCGGGACTTGATTTGGTACACAACACAAGAACAGAGTTTACTAAGTAGGAAATTGAGACTCGGGGAGCAGGAATAATTTGACCTCACACTCACTGATCTAGTACTGGAAGATGGTCTCAACTTGTCTCCTTTTCCTATGAGGGAAGATAATGTCTCCCTTTTACCATTTCCTTTAGTCCCCCTTCACCTGTGTAACCTTCTGGCTGTTAGAAATGTATAACGCTGGATAAAGCTCTGGAGGCTACACTTCATCAGTTATATCAAATAGTTCTGAGATCATGGGCAAATTATAAGTAAGACATGTTCCAGCCTCAGCTTCTTCTCTGAAAATTGGGAGTCACCTCTTCATGTCATTAGGGGCCACTGAATCAGTTCCAGTCCACAGTGATCTTATGTATAACAAAGCATAACACCACTTGGTCCTGTGCTGTCCTCATAAGTGTTATTCTGTTTAGAGTCATCATTGCTGCCATGACGTCCAGTCATCTCACAGATGGCCTCCCTCTTTTTCACTGCCCCTCTGCTTTATCAAGTGTGATACCCTCCTCCAGGGACTGGGATGTCCTGATAACATGTCTAAAGTATGTGAAATGAATTGTTGTCATCCTTACCTCTCAGGACCATTCTGGATATACTTATAAGTGGGTACTCTCCACCACCCCCCACAACCCCACCCCACCCCCCCCAAAAAAAAAACAGAAAAATGCTCCACTGATGTGAGGAGGATAGTGCTTTTGGAGTTAATCTACTAGATCAGGCAGTTTATCAATACATCTACTTAGAATAGTGGTTCTTGACCTATGGGTCGTGACCTCATTGGAGTCTAGCAACCCTTCCACAGGGGTTGCTCAATTCATAATAGTAGCAAAATTACAATTATGGAGTGACAACAAAAATAATTTTATAGTTGGGGGGATCACCACAACATAAGGAACTCTATTGAAGGGGCAAAGCATTAGGAAGGTTGAGAACCATTGATTTAGAGTTCAGAAAAGATTATATAATATTTTGTAACCCAAAAAGGCCTGATTTATGGCAGAAGGGGAACTGGTTTTGCCACCATGAATATAGACCCTTCCAGTGCTGAGATGCTTAAAATGCCACTGGATCCAAAATACTTTCCATACACTGGCCTGTGATTGTCTTGCATTTGGTATCATTACATGTGTTTCGTGAGTTTGAAGAGGAATTTATCAATTGGTTTCAGATATATGTGCTAACACCAGACTTAAGAAGTTGATCTGGATCGGCCGGTGATATTTCTCAAGATTCAGTTGCTCTTGTATATAAAGCTCTTTCTCAGATACATATGTCCATCCATGAATTTGTTTCTCTAGACCACCAGTTTAACGCAAAGAACAACCCTGTCTGGTTACCATTTGAAGAGGGAATATTTTTAATTTCTCTCTATTAATTGAAATGCAAGCTATTGGTTTCATAGATATGGCTTTTATTATTTTGAGAAATTTCCTTTTTATTCCTTTTTTTTAACTGCCCTGGTGGGAGTAGGAAGTCCGGTCTTGCTCCTGGAGAGCTGCTGCTGGATTTGAACTGTCAATCCTGTGAGCCACAGCCCCGCACACAACCACTGTGCCACCAGGGCTCAGCTCCTTTTTATTCCTATTTTATTGAGTGTTTTTAGGAGGAATGGATATTGAATTTTATCAAAATGCCTTTTCTGTTTGATTTACATAATCATGTGGTTCTTCTCCTTTATTTTATTTATTGATTGCCTTGGTTGTTTTTCAAATTTTGACCCATCCTTGCACCTATGGTGTGAATTTCATTTGCTTATGGTGTTTTACTTTTATTGCTTTGTTGAATTCTATTGGCTAGGATTTTATTGGAAGATTTAGCATCTGAATTCATTAGAGATATTGGCCTGCAATTTTCAGTTCTGGTGATGTGGGTGCCTGGCTTAAATATGAACTTTACTTGTTTCATAAAATGATTTTGGGAGTATATTACCATTGCGCTGTGGAACAGCTTGTGTGAAATTGGTATTAACTTTTTTCTAAATGTTTGATGAAATTCTCCAGTGAAATGATTTGGTTCTGGACTTCTAATGGTTAGTGTAGTGTGTTTATGGCTCGATCTTTCTCTTCTCTTGTTAATAGGCTGGTTCAGATTTTCTATACCAGTCTTCAGTAATTTAGGTTGTAACCCCTATCTAAAATGTATCTATTTCTTCTTGATTTTCAAATTTGCTTGAATAAAATTTTCCATAATATAGTCCTAGAAGTTTATCTAGTGTTATAAGATATCAAAAAGTTAGTAAAGGTATCCATATAGGTACAGAAGAAATAAATTTCTCTTTTTCCACAGATTGTAAAATTCTCTATAGAAAATCCCAAAGATTCCATTTTTAAAATAGCTGCAACTAATTGAAAATGTTGACAGCATAGCAGACTACAAAATCAACATAGAGAAATAATTTGGATTATTGTGTGCTAAAATTGTAATTCTGGAAGAGATATTAAAATAATAATATCAGTCATAATAAACACACAAAAGATAAACTATCTAGGAATAAATATTACCAGAGAAACAAAAGGTGTATACAAAATTAACAAACACATGCATAGCTATGCATATTGCAGCAGTTTCAATAATAGTATAGACATGCAAGCAACCAAAAACTCCAAGCATAGAGATAAACAAACTGTGGTACAATGGAATACTTTCATCAATAAAAAGCAATAACTATGCTTTTAAATGCCATGAGGCATGGACATAAGTATAGTACATTATTCTTAGCAATTTTAATCAGTCTTCCAAAGATAGATATTTAATAACACCATTATTATAAGGAAAATGAACAAAAAATTGAGGGTTTTTTACACTAAAAGTTAGACTTTGGTGACTAGGAGATGTCCAGGTACTGGATGGGAACCTGGGGTGGGAGGAAGAGGAGGATCTGACATTAGAGAGGGATCTCAGAAGAATATGGGCTGAGGAAAAAGAAAACCACATTTATGGAGAATTTAACAGGCTGTTGTTGATTTCTTATACAGTGTACTTCTTTAAAAACCAAAAAGGAAAAATACTCCCCTATTTCTTACCTCTCAGATCTACATATTGGTATAAGTGGCTTAACAGAAAGTAAAAAAAAGGAGGAAAAGCAAAACTAAAGTGGATTTGAAGTTTTTAGTTATAAAAAAAATAGCTTCAAACATAAGGGGGAGAGGGAAAGAAAACATGGCTTGGGTCGTACACACCTTAGTCTTCAAAAAAAATAGCTTCCTTGTTTTTCAACACATGAAGAGATGTTGTGCAGAAGATTTACCCACGAGCAATGTATTCTTCCATCTCTTGACTGCTGCTCCCATGAGCACGGTGTTAGTCCGGGTAGACTAGAAAAAGCAAATTCATAAACATGTACAGGTATGTATATGTATAAGGGAGAGGTTTATATACAAGAGGAATGGAACATTGAGAAAACATCCCAACCCAATCCAGTCCAAGCTCACAAGTCTGATATTAGCCCATATATCCAGTACTAGTCTATAAAGTCTTCTTTTGACTCACAGAGCACGTCCAATGACACCAAGACAATCACAGACCAGTGGGAGCAGAGTGTTGTGTATCCAGAGGCAGTAAAAGCATCTCAGTGCTGATAAGGGTCTCCCCATGGCTTCTACAGTTTCCAGGGCTCAGGGTCTATCAGCATGCTGCCATGTGTCTTGTCAGCTGTAATGTGTCCCAAGGACCGAGTCTTGTGTCTAGTCAGTAAGGAGTCTCTAAGAGACTGGGCAGTTAGTCTTTCATCTCCAAGAGGAAATATGGTGAGATTTCCCAGAATTCTCAGGAGAAAGCCATGCCCACACAGAGGCCTTATTGGCTATCTCCAGATTGACAGGCTAGACTCCACCCCTAGACTCCGAATCATGAAATTGACACAAGAGGACATGACTGTCACAAGCACTGATTGTGAATCCAAGCAAGGTGAAATTCTTCAAAACTTCAAATTTGTCTTCGTTTATCTTGTTACCTTGTTATCTTGTTATCTTGTTGTGAGGATTTGAGTGTTCTTTACAATGAGTTTTAACCCATGCTGAAGGATGCAATCTTTGATCTTCATCAAGTGTTTTAAGTCCTCCTCACTTTCAGTATGCAAGGTTTATCACCTGCATACCCCCAGCTATTAATAAGCCTTCCTCCAGTCCTGATATGGTATTCTTCTTCATTTAATAAGGCTTCTTCTTATTTTCTCAACATACAGATGGAGGAGATATGAGATAGGATACAACCCTTACACACACACACACACACACACACATTTTTCTTATTTCAACCAATCCATAGGTCTATGATGTAAAATTGGTAAGTGAAAAAGTATTTTTAACATTTGAGGATAAGTATTATACTTTATTTAGAAATAAAATAGCTTCATTTCTTTGTCATTCATTATCATAGGAATGCAGGTCTTTCAAAATGGTATGAAATATTTAGTAGTGTGGGGAAAATGTAAATGGCAGGTACATTGGAGTCAAATTCTAGGGTTGGAATTCAGTTCCAACATTTACTAGCTGTCTAATTTATGCATGTTATATAAATCATCTGCAAAACTGAAATCTTAACTGAGATTAAATGTATTGCAACATAATTGAACACACAGTAGATGCTTACTACAACTGAATTGATAGCTTTACCCAAAACCCAGTTATTAACCATTCCAATACCTGACTCTAAGAGTGTAAAATAATAGGTATATATTATTAGTCATATAAAAGCCAAACCCACTGTCATAAAATTGATTCTGATTCCTAGCAACTTTCTAATAGAGATATCTGTTGGGTTTGAACCAACAATCTTGAAGTTAGCAGCCCAATGTCTAATCTAAAGCAACCCCAGGACTCCTTAATTATATAAAAGCCCCAATATTTACACTTTCAAATTACTATATCACATCTACTAGTTCATCTCCTCTGCTGGAGAGGAGGTTCAAGCTTTGAACATTTCCAACTAGTGAACAGTTATTTTCCAGTCTCCTTAATTCACGTTTATGCTTTTCAAACGAATTGTGAGAAAGTTTGCAAAATGAGACTCCACACTGCATGCATCACCCTCCTTACCCCCTGTGCCCATGACTCTCACATCTTTGTGTTGACATTGACTCAAGGCTGGTTTATGTCACCAATAGAATATGGTGGAGGTGACAGTGCCTGACTGTCCACACAAGGTCCAAAGAGCATTGGCACATCTGCCTTGTTCACTTTAAGTGACAGCCATGATGCAAGAATGTTCAAGCAGAAATCCAAATATATAAAGGAATGAGGCCTCCCATCATCAATCAATACCAACTTACTAGCCATGTGAGTAAGATAACCAGTCATCCCAGTTTGCCTGTTACAGTCCAAGATTGGTGCTGAAAGTTCTATTTCCTGGGAAACTCAATCCATCTAAAACAAGGCAAGATGGTTACCCTTCCCAGTCCCTTTCAGATGTCTGCAGCTTTAGCAAACATTTGACTGGATATGCTGAGAAAATCGGATCTGGGAACATCCAGCCAAGTCATTGCCATTAAATAAATCCTGCCTCCTAACAACACTATGGGAGGACTCCAACAGCCTCAGAGCGCTTCTGGAGTGCAGCCTTTAGGGAAGTGACTGCCACGTCTTTTGTTTGGGCATCCAACCATCAGACTTTCAGTTAGCAGCTACATGCCTAACCACTGTGCCACCAGAGGGCCTTCAAGCAACGAAACCACTTCCAGATCTCTCAGTCTCAATAATTGTGAGACATAACCAATACTAATTCTTGTTTTCATTTAGTAAATGATGGGGTAATTTTTAAGATTGCAGTAGAAAATGAATATATGTCTCATTTCAGAGCCTAATTGGATAATATCACTAAGGCATTATCATTGTGTCTACCACACCATTTGTATATTGCACAAAGGACAGGGGACTAAGAGGAGCAGTCCACCCTCTGTCCTGACTAATAAGTCATGGGAGTCGTATCGGCCCATAGAGATACTTTCCAAATTCCCAGGGACTGGCTGTAGCCCCCACAGAAGAGCCTTGTCCTTCCAGTCTTTGACACCCCCTCTCAGCCCCTTTCCACCCCTCTCTCCCATCAGGTCTTCCTAGATGAAGAGAAATGTTGGGGCAGAGGAAGGCAGGGATCCTTGCTGCTGTGAAGTATCATTAAGCCATTGCTAACTCATAGGGACTGTATAGACAACAGAATCCACACTCTGTGGTGTCTTGTGTCATCTGCAAAATTGTGTTTATGTCTGAACCCATTGTTACAGCTAGTGTCAATCCCTCTCCTTGGTAGGCTTTCTTTCCTTTTCTTTCTTTCTTTTTTTTTTGCTGACCCTCAATGTCATAAAGCATGGTGCCCTTTTCCCATGCCTTGGTCTATGATAACATATCCCGAGTGTGAGAGACAAAGGATCTATATCCTCACTTCTAAGAAGTATTCTGTTTGTACTTCTTCCAAGACAATGGGGAAAGGGAAGGTTGACTTTATTTCAAATAAACTAAACTCCCTAGATTATTTCTAATACAAGATTTTCCCCCAAATCACTTTATTCAGACACAATCCAGGGAGGACACCATTCAATATTTCAATCATATCAATCAGTGCTGTGCAATCAACTTTATGGTTTCAAAACAGTTTCTTCTTTCTTACACTCAGCCTAGCAGCTTCCCATTACCCCTCATCCCCCCATAACTTTTCTGCTGTACCCTTAATCTGGTTATCGACTCTGTAGACTCACCTAACCTGGGTTCCGTATACTGAAATATAGAAAGATATGTAACAGAGATTAAGAAGGCTGCCAACAACAAAAATGCAGGAGAGGCAAGCTCAAACTTCAAAAAGAAAATATTAAAAACGAGGATAAGTTCAAAGTGTATTTAAGGGAGATCAAATGATAATGTGTTAACTATTCCAGTCAGAATTTTCATTTTAATCAATTATGATTATCTCTATTATACTACCTGTGTGATAACTCTTCCTTCAATTATAGCCAGAGTGAGTTCCCTGTGTTGATCCTGCAAATGTATTTTGGCTGTCCACTGTCATCCATAGCACAATAGAATCTCACAATTCAAGTTCTGATACCATTTCTCTCCTTCAGATTTGGATTATATTGTTTGCACAAGTCATTTTCTCTGCTTGGAATATATCTAGCTTTTCCTTCCTCGTCACTACCAAATTTTCCACCTCCTAATTGCCACTCATCTTCCTGGTTTCTCCTTATATAGCTATTTTGAGAGGCTCGTCAGCTCAGATCGGATCACTCATCAGATCATATAGAATCTACAAGATGTTCTGCCACATTGCCAGGACAGGGCTCAGAGAAGCTGTCACAATCAGAGTTGCATACTGCATGTGTGATTGTTCAGTGCTCACCTTCCCCCAAAGAGCAAACATATGGGGGCTCTGAGTCTATGACACTCATGGGACCCTTTCCAAAAAAATTGTTTCATTGTCTTATGGAAAGATAAAAAATTGCTAGGATTATAATACTAGATTTCATAAATCCATTATATGAAAGTAATTTTTAAAGAATACTGATTTTTGTTTCGAGGCAATATCATTCTTTTAAAATTCTCTGAACTCAGAAATCTCAATCATCTGTGCCTTAACTATATGGTGAGATTATAAATAACCTGTTGCCCTCAAGCTGATTTTGACCCAGTGCAGCCCTATATGTTGCATTCAAATGTCTAATCAAAGTGCTACTCATGTAGAAGATGCACTTTGATGTCTTAGGTGCAAGAAAATGTGAAGAAGCATAAATGGCAACTGATAATGAAAAAGGGCTCCAGGAGAGGTAGCTTTCCAAAAGTACAGAACGCACCCATGTAACAGCTGAAATTGAAAAGGGAAGAATGTGCTTGAGGATGGTTTTACTTGTTTTCATGTGTTGAGATTTATTTTTCCCAGAGGAAATACTTCTAGTTTTTCTTAGTTCTACACCACTTCCCTCTTATGGCCTTCCACACATGGCTGTGGACAGGTTTCTCTGCCTTGATAACTACACTGATTAAAAACAAAAACAGGCTGAGCCCTGATGGTGTAGTGGTTGTATGCAGGACTGTAGCCCACAGGTTCAAATCCAGCAGCAGCTCTCCAGCAGGAAGGCTGGCCTTCCTACTCCCACCAGGGCAGTATTGCCACAACAAAACAAAAGAAAACAAAACAAAAAACAAAGCACTGCCCTGGAGTCAATCCCAACTCACTGTGATCCCTGTGTGGGATTTCTGATGCTGGAACTAGCGGCCTCCTCTTCCTCCCATGGCGGGGCTGGTGGCTTTGGAACACTAGAGGAGGAATCCAGGGCTCACCTGACAATGCCATCAGGGTTCCTTTTGATGGACGATAAAATTGATGATGTTTTTGCTATTGTACTTTTAAAGAGCCAGATTTCATTTTCAAATGTTTATGAATAAATTCCCTTGTGTGGAGCATTTTATTTTTTACCATATTTATTATAAATTTGCCATTCAGGTTTTTATCATAAATTTGAACTTTATCTTTACAGTTTATATATATATATGTATTTGTATTTGAAAATGCATTAGATATTGTTGTACTTATCTTTAAATGACATATTCCTAAAGTCTGCAATTAAAACTAGCATCTCAATACAGCAAAAGAAGACCCTGGAGTATGGATTTTGTTATCTAGGTTAGGCGTTTCAATCACTACAGAATGTTATCTCTGCTTTGTAGGATTCTGTGAGGCAGGGAACAAGCACATTGCAAAGTTCTAAGTACCGGAGATGTCAGAATGGGGCATCTACTCCAGTGTGGGATGGTGTAGGGGGTTTCTCAGAGGAGACCCAGCTTCAACCACACCTGGCACGGTTATATTCCTGGAAGAGGGAATGGTGGGAGGGAATGGAGGAGGCAAGACACATGGCAAATATGAATATGGTGATGAAAATTGGGAGCAGGCAGTGGAAGATCTATGGATGAGAATATGCACAGAGGTGATGTCAAGTGACCTCTTACAAAATGACCACAGATTCTTTTGCTCCGAGGTTTCTCCTTTAGCCACTACTAGGAATGCTTTTTGATGGCACACATGAATGTATGTGAACCTTGCACATGAGCGCCTTGTTCAAGTCTTGCTAAGAGATGTGCTTGGTCTACAGACCAAACTCAGTTTCTAATCGGTATGGAAACCAGGCCCCAATCAATGGGTCGGTTTTCAGGGCGGGTAATATGATGCTGACACATGTTCTATTCAGTCCACATAAGCAGCAGAGCCTGCATTGCATCTTCTTGATTCCTGAAAGGTACTCTCTAAACAACCCTCCCCCCTCACTCATATGTGATCGAACCATATTGCATTTATTTGCATCTGTATATCATCACAGCTGTATTCTTCTAGTTCACCTGCTATATAAATCTTTCCCTGCCTCTGTGCTATTTTCAAGAGATATCCCTAAGTTATATTAAGAAACTTTAAGACAAAACAGCCATTTCAGCCCCAGCCATCCTGACCCTCCACCCCCAGCCTGAGCTGATGGGAGGCCAAGAAACACAATCATTTGGCCAGAATTAAATCATGGATCTGCTCATAAGGAAGAAGAGAAAAAAAATGGACAAGTAGGTAGACAAGTAGCAGTTTTCTGCCACAGTGACAGAAAGCATCATCAATATCCCTAGTGTTGTGTGGGTGTGCTATTGAGAAGTAAGCTATGGAGCCAACAGGGCAGTGTTAAAATTGCTAGATTTGCTAATTATACAAATGGCATCAACTCACTGCCATCGAGTCAACGCTAACTCCCAGTGAAGCTCCTGGTGAGTTTTGGAGACTGTCACTTTTGACTGGAGTAGAAAACACCTTCTTTTCTAGCCCAGTACACAACCTGGTACAGAGCTCCCTCCCTCCCTGCCATGGAGTAGATGCAGACTCAGTGTCGTTATGGATAGCCCCGTTTTTACCCGATGGAGCAGCTGATGATTTTGTACTGACCTTTTGGATCACAGTCCGTGTGTGAGTGTGTGTGTTTGTGTGTGTGTGTGTGTGTGTGTGTACAGTTCCAAAACATCTAGCTGCTCCTTGTCTACTTCACAAAGGGTGAGAGTCTCAGAAACTCAGAGGAGGTGGCTCTGCCCTGCCCTATAGGGTCGCTTTGCCTCGTCATGGACTCAGTAGCAGAGAGGTTGAATATTTTTTGAGTGTCTGTATTTAGCATTTTTGAAATGTGTCTGGGCAATGAACTTGTGTGTTTATGAAGGATGTTCATTTCTTCTCCTAGAAAGACTACCTCTCCCTGCCCATACTTGCCCTGCAAACGTCTCCACAGAGTACCAATTGACAGTCTTCTCTTTGGATAGACTTCGGTGGTGAGCTATCCAAGCAAAGCTGACTGTGCTCACGTGTACATCAATGTATTTGGAACAAATGATCATAGGAAGAGCCGTACTGTAGTGCACCGGGAGTCCTGGTGACTTTCTGTTCCCCTAAAGGTTGACAGTCTCAGAAGCATATAAGGGCAGTTGTCCTCTGTCCTTACAGAGCAGCAATGAGTTGGAATCAACCAGATTGGGTGAGGATAAGCCTGGCCTACATGGTGATGTTTGGCAATGTTAGAAAACCAACTGCAAGGTCAGCAATTTGAACCCACCACCTGCACTGTGGGGTAAAACTGAGGCTCGCTGCTCCTGTAAAGATTTATATAGCCTTAGAACCCTTAGATAGGATCATTTTGAATATGTTAGTGCATTAGTGGGATCCACTGTGACCTAATCCTAAAGTACAATGTTGTCAGTGATAGGATGTTACCCCCCCCACACACACATGCCTACAAGAAAAGCTAGTTACTACAACTGTTCTCCAAATTTATACACTTACCATAAATGCCACAGATGAGGGACTCAAAGTGTTTTTAACTAATTTTTGCTGACTGAAATTGATCGAGCCTGAAACCAAGATACATTGATAACTACTGATTAGAATAGGAAAGTTGGAAATAAGAAGAATTGACAGTTCAAGGTGGCACGGTGCCTGGGACAGAGAAAATACTTGGGGAAATAAATTCAATAATGAACGCACGTAAATGAACACATGAACAAGGAATTGAATAAAAGCAATTAAATTCTTTGTACATTTGGATTATTCTAGCTTTGTGAATTGGGACTGTGAGAAAACTAAATGGCTCCCCCAGTAAATATCTCCGGGATGAAAAGAACATGACCCTGCTTGATTGCTGACCTAGGGTGGGAATGACATGCATGGGTTAGAATTGCTTCTATGGCACCTGGCCAGCACAACACCACAAGTGATGGGGCAGAGATCTACAGCTAAGGATGACTGGATCTTAAATGCCATTCATTTGACTCTTCCTAAGGTGTTTTGTTTTGTTTTGTTTTGTTTTAGCCCTGCTCATAAAATCTCAAAACGTGGATAATTCACAATGTGCTTTCATTTCCTGCATATGCTTATCATAAATTTAAAAGTCCCTTGAATGCTCTGCTGTATGCTCACCTTTCAGTATCTGCCCTGAGAAGCCATACAGTTAAAGATAGAGTTGGAAATTATTTCATAGAATAAGTCCACTTCATAATTTAAAGATATTA
Organism: Nesogale talazaci; assembly: GCA_004026705.1. Classification (NCBI taxonomy): domain Eukaryota; kingdom Metazoa; phylum Chordata; class Mammalia; order Afrosoricida; family Tenrecidae; genus Nesogale; species Nesogale talazaci. The sequence continues at coordinate 9,205 of PVJH01034097.1, read as the reverse complement.
AATGTTAGACTTCTCAAAGGCATCTGGCTGTTAGAGGGTTAAAGCTGTAAGATTTCTCCCTGTGCCCCTTAAAATATTGTCCTAGAAATCCCCCACAAATAATTGGCACAGCAATTACTAAGGTTAATGGCTATGTCCTAACTCTCTCTAGAATCCAGCAGCAATGGTGCTGTTTTCTGTAGGAATATAGATGATTCTTTTATACTTTCTCTGTGACCCCAGCAGACAGACCGTTCACAATGCCAAATTCATGACCCCCCTCACAATGACCTGTGAGAGCCAAGGTCAGATTATGCTTGTTCCCTGTGAATACATATATTATGGAAGGCACTCAATATACTCATACAAGGCCTTCAAAGACCTAGGTTTCTGAGCATGTCTCTGACATCCTCAGGACTCATGATCCATCAGCATTACTAATGATCCCAGAATGGCTGCTGGGAAGCTTAATCTGTGGGGCCATCTGGAATGATTTTGAAACCAGGGCCCACCTGTGTCACATTAGGCCCTCACTCCAGAACTGGCTCTGTGGAGAAGAGCTGCTGGGCCTGCTAACCTAGAAACCTGAGGGAGTGTAATTGGAGAAGGGTGATTTTGGAGCACAGAGCTTGCCAGGATCTTGGTGTCTCCTGAGAGAGTGTGGGCTGTCTGCCGAAGGGGTTTAAATTTTCCACATTAAGGATGGAGAAAAAGGATACACATAGAGATGGTTTGTCATTTCTGAAACCTCTCCCATGATAAAGCTGCTATCCCAATAGGTAAAAAGTGGTTTAGCATGGAGGGGTAAAGCTGAGGTTTGGAAGTCAAGTAGAATAAGTTCTAGATTTGGCTCTGATTCTATTTGCTGGATGATTTCCATTCCTCATTTTGTTGTTTTTTAAAAATCTGGCTTAAAATAACCACCTTTTCAGAGCCTACTATATGCTGGGTATTTTATTTACATTATTTATCATCTTCAGAATATTCTGTAAAGCAGGCATTACAGTTAAGCAAGCTAAAACCTAGACAAAAGGGACTAACTCCGAGAAGGGTGTAAAATTGTTTTACTAACTCCAGGTCTTCACACATTTTATTATGATACTTTGCTCAAGCTACCCTTTGAAAGTTTCAGTTCGCTTCTTTTTTCTTTCATCATTCCTTCCAATTTTCTTAGCTGTTCTACAATCAGAAGCATATTTGAGTCTTTCCTGGCATCTACTTTGTTCTTTTCTTTGTTTCCTATCTTTTAAAAAAGTATTGGCCCATATTTCACATATCATACGGTTCAATAGTTAATAGAAAAAGGAATTGAATAAAATCCTTGAAAAACTTTGTACATTTGGGTCATTTCAGCTTCTCTCCCTCGTGAACCCTTAATAAGATATAGATTATCATTTTCATATCATAGTCTGTCACCCTTCACCACTTTTCTTTGTTTGTCCCCCTGGGAGGGGGAATTGAGTACATGATAGTGGGGGGAAGGAAGCATTAAAGAACTGGAGGAAAGTTGTATCTTTCCTATCTCTTTAGTGACCTTTACTTCTTCGTAGATGATGCTGTTCATGTCACTCCACAATGCATTAAGAGTTGTACAGTGTTCAGTACATCAAAAAATTTTTTGAAATAATCTCTAAGTTCAGTTGGGATATACTACTCAAGGTTATCTTTTGGTTTTCATGGAATTGTTAATTTTCTTCTGCTTCAAGATGAATTTGCATATGAATAATTGATGGATTAGTCTCCAGTCAGTTCCCGCCCTTATGTTGACTGATGATATTGAGATTCTCCAATATCTATTTCCATAGATGTAGTCAGTTTGATTACTGGGTATTCCAATTAGTGAAGTTCACATGTATAGTCACCATTGTCTTGTTGAAAAAAAGTCTTTGTATTGAAGAAGTTATTGGTCTTCTATCAAGAAGTCTCCAGCATCATTTCTGTCACCAAGGCCATGTTTTCCAACTACTGATTCTTCCTCTTCATTTCCAACTTTTGCATTGAGTACACCTCAATTGCTTGTTTGATCAATTTTAGACTAAAGAAGTTGGTAAAATTCTTCACTTTTTTCAGAATTGGCTTACATGGTTGGTGTGCAAATCTGAATAGCAGTCATATTAACTGCCCTTCCTTATAAGTGTAGAGATATTTCCCTATCTCAGAGGGTATCAAACTTCAAGAATGATGTATGATGCAATACCATTTCATTTCAATCTTCATTCAGATGCAGTAACCCAGAAGATTGTACAATTTTCAATGGCCAATACCAGACCATTTTAGCATGTGAATGCTTAGGATATCAATCAGTTTCTATGTGTTTCCTTTTATTTTTGTTTCTCACAAATTTCAATTTTCACAAATTATTTATTTTTCACAAATTTCAATTTTCCTAATTTCTTATTTCTTCTATTCTATCTTCCAAATATTGATTAATTTTTAATTAAGCTGTTCTTCTCCAATCATATTGCATGTTTTTCACACTGAGATGGCTCATCTTCATCTACTAAAGCTATTCATAAGGTTTTCAGTGTCCAATCCTCAGAAGTGGAGTGTCCTTCCTTCCTTGTTTGTCTGTCTGTCTATAAGCTCAGCTGAAACCTGTCTGTGCTGAGTGACCTTGCTGGTATTTGAAATACTGGTGGCGTAGCTTCCTTCTGGAATAACAGCAATATGCAAGTCCCCACACTACATCAAACTGAGAGATTAATTAGTCTTGGAAAGAATATAAGAATATAGGTCAGCAAATCTGTATCTTGATTCTGTCCTATCATTTTCAATCTATTACATCCTTTTGATTCAAAGTACTCACTTTCTCAAAATAATTAGCTGTGCAAAGTAAGCAAGTCATTTCACTTTGTCAAATATCCATTGTCTTATCAATAAGATAAGTCATTTATAATCACAGTTATCCTATTGATCTCACACAGGGTTGTGATGTGAACTTCATATGAAGTCATAATTATAAATGTGTAAATGATAAGGCATTAAGCAATTATTTGATGTTTAAAATCTTAAGATGGACACTGAGAACTCAAATATTCTCTCTCACTATAGCCCCTAGACTGTTCTAGTCAGGAGATAATTATACACTACAGTAGTTAACAAATTTGAAAAAAGTATCACATGCCTCACAAATACAAAACAATGGCAATATGACATTGATTTTCTTCATAAAGAATAGTATCATATAGACATATGATTTTTTTCTTTTTCTACTTTTTATGTCGTTTTATTTCCTTTTCTTGTTTCATTGTAATTATTAAACCCTAGAGTATAATATTAAGTGGGAGTAAGGAAAGTGGGCATTCTTAGCTGGTTCCCAACTTTATGGGAAAAGTGCTCAATATTCCACCACTAAGTAAGCTTTGGTGATAGTCTTTCACAGAGGAATTTGTCAGATTAAAGAGTTTGCCAGATAGTTTTAGTTTGCTGAAACTGATATCTTTTTAGAGTTTGATTTTTGCCAAGAATAGAAAGAAAGGTAAAAGGGGAAAAAGTTAAATTCTGATACTTTTCTCCATGTTCATCAAAGTGCAATTCACAAGAGCAAAAAGTTGGAAACAGCCTAAATTCCCATCAGTAGAAGATTGGATTTTAAAACTCTGGTATATACACACAATAGAATACTACGCATCCCTAAAACACAGCAATGAAGCTATGAAATACCTCATGATGTGGAGGGACCTGGATGACATTATGCTGAGTGAATTAGTCAAGCACAAAAGGACAAATGCTGTTTAAGTCCACTGCTGTAGGGACATGCAATAGAATAGACACAAGCTCAGACTTATAGGACATCTAGTCTGTTGGTCAGTGTGGCCAGAAAGCCCGGGAGAGAGCTTAACCAGTAAACCATACACCATCTAGTCCAGGTATTTTGAAGGTCCCTTTGACAAAGGGCACCCTCACATCAAAAGTGATCAAGGGAGGGGATGAGGATGCTGTCTATGGACTGGCTGTCATGTAAACCCCATCACCACCACCACCACCACCCAGATAGGGAGACAGCCCTATCAGAACGTTGAAGGATACTGATGGGAAAAATGAGTCAGGAGAGGAGAAAGGGAGCAAACACATCTGGGGCTCACAAATGTCTGTCTATTGGTAGGAAAAGAGAGAGGACTGAGTGACCTCCAGTTGGGTAGAAGAATGACTGAATGGCTAAAAATCCTTTGGGGGAGCTTTAGGTGTGGAGTGCCTTTGGTGGTATGCACTGAATGGGCCTTATTGACCAGGGCATCTGGATACATCCTGGGGAGCCAGGCTGGGTGCCGTGGACTGTTGGGATGGGGAACCTGGTTCTGCAAAGCACAGGGCAGTAAGATCCAATGTGGAAACTCCACTGGGTGAACTGGACTCTACCTCAGACACACTTGTAACCCAAAGACGTAGGTTGGAAAATGCATGATGTCAGAGGAACAGCTGTACCAAGATTTTTGAACTGTTGGGACTACCGATAAACATTGTCTTGAGACAAAAAATGCCCAGTAAGTTGTGGTAAGATATTTTGGCAAAATTGTGAGTGACATTCTCAGTGATTGGTATTGCAAACTTCCCTGACAGTCCCCACTGTTTGTGTAAATAGCATGCATTCCATAAAAGGATTGGTTCCGAATGAGTGAATAATTCAGGTACCATGATATGGAGTGAGTTTCCATTGGCACAAGATCCCTCTCTCAACAGGGCTTTAAAGCATTAGTAACAGGGGAAAATGAAAGACAATACAAATGGAAGAACACTATGTCCTCAGGGGGATGATCAATAAGTATCTCTACAATTAATTAGCAAGGAGGCTTGTGAAAAGAAACCAAAGAGAAATAAAAATACAAAGAAACAACAAACATAGATCCAGGAATGTGTTTGGGGCTTGCACTTAATCCTATCTCCTACTTAAGAACAATTAGTTCTTGCATCATGGCCCTGCTCGATAGTCATCCTCAGGAGGAGAACATAGAAAATATGGGTGCTGTAGCAAAATGTGGTAAAGAATTGAGAGGGTGCCAGGCTAGTTGATAAAATAGCATGTGGGGTCTTAAAGACTATCTCCAAACAAGCAGCCATCTACATGATAAGCCAACTAAGTCCACACGGAAGAAGGACTATCACCAGTCACCAAAGGATTATAAATCAGATAACTTGATGTGGAAGGAGGGATTAGTATCAGAGCCTAAATTGTAAGAATCCGGTTTGCAGACGTCTATGGATAACAGTGGGAGCTCAAAATACATTTGTGGGAACTACATAGGAAATAAGCCTCTGGTCATCTTCCTCTATCCATAATTGAGGAATAGGAGGAAAGCAGCTACTAAACAGAGTGTCTTGGAGAGATGAGTGTAGAAAATCAAAGGGATAAACCTGGGTAAGAGCTAAAGCTTTATCTGTTGTTTACCCCTCTGATGCACACTGAACGTGATCTGGTTTGGAGCATTTTCTGTGTTTTTGTTTTGTTTTGTTTGTGCATGTTCAGGTTTATCTTAGAGGTGTTAAGAGGGGATCACTCTTTGGAAGCTGTGTTATATATTTTTCTGTTTTTTTGGTATATGAAATCCAGAGTTGATGAACTTATAGGAACAGCAAGGAGAAGAAGTGTTTTACGTGGGCGGGGGAGTTACAGTGGTCAGGGGTGGTAAAAGGGAGATGATAAGGGGTCTAGGAAAAGAATGTTTTAGAAACTGATTGTGGCAGCAATTGTACAATACTTGACGTGATTTAGCTATAGAATGATATATGTATTAACGTTCAATTAAGAATGAATTTAAAAGTAAAAATGCTGATACTTTAATTGGAATAATTTTAATGAAGCAAATGTTATCTGAATAAACAAGAACATTTCTTTATTTGATGAGAGAAAGGTATTAAATGAAGTCCTTATATTTCTTTAAGAAATATGAGTATACATATATTAGTGTTCTAGAGAATGTACTTGTTTATTTCTGTAGTCTCAGCATCGCAGGCAACTTATCCCTTCTCATAGATTTTTCAATTTTATAATGATATAACTAGTAGTTCCATGAAGGTTCTCTAAGATGGATCTGGTAGACATCCACTTTGTCACAATCTAGTCTAATATGTGAATTAAGTTTTAAATTTGACGAATGATAAAGTATGAATAAAATTTATTCACAATGTCCATCCTTTCCCCATTTGACGGCTTTCAAATTCAGTGTAAACAAAAGCTTCTCTCTTCGAAAGCAGTTTTTACAATACTCAAGGATAGTACAAAACACACTCTAATATCGTTGGATAAGAGCGCTTAATTTTTTTGGTCTCAAATAATGATGACAGAAAAAGTTCACACCACTTCCACTGCCATGTATTTGATGTACAAGTCGGTTGTGCTATGACCTTGCTTCTGACTTCAAGAGCAAGGAGGCAGCCAAGCTGCTGGTCAGTGGACAAAGTGAGAAATAATAGAGTAGGTATAAAGTGAAACATGTTCGGTTTTTTTTTTTCCCATCACTGCCACTGGTGGGAGTGGGAGACCCAACCTTGCTCCTGGAGAGCTGCTGCTGGATTTGAACTGCCAAAAAGTGAAAGCTGTGTAGGGAGAAAAAAATAATCTGAGTTCTGTGGTAGAATGTCAAGAAATCTCAAAACCCTGATTACAATGGTCTTTTCATTTATTGTACTTTGTTATAAACATCTCACCAGTAATTAAAAGTGAAAGTAAATTCAGTACTAAATGCTTATTTCTTCTGTTGTTTTCTTTATTCCTTATAAATACAATTCTGAAAATGAAATTGAGAAAACAATTTCATTCCTAGTGGCAACAAAGAGAATAAAATGTACAAGGATAAATGTAATCTGGTAAAATCCTATAACTCAACAAGAAAAATACAACAACCCAAGCTTTAAAATGACCCATGCCCGCGAAACACACCCCGTCCCACCAAGGTGTTTTGAGTCATGAACCCCTCAAAGCAGAGAAGAACTGCCCCAGAGGGTTACTGAAGAAAAAAGAGTGCCATATCTTCCTTGCAGGGAGCACTTGGTGGGTGGGAGCCACCAACCTTGCAGGTAAACAGCCAGGTAGTTTATCACAGCACCACCAAGATCCTGAAATGACACAGGGGAAGATGTTGAGGCCACTAGCCTGGACTGGAAGGTGAATCAGCACTCAATGAGATACAACTTCACATGCAGGACACCGGTAATCATCAGGAAAATGAAGCATAACAAGTGTTCATGGGGAGGTGGGAAAACTGCATCACTTGGGGCATTGCTGGTATGGTATATACCAAACAAGTCTACCAGTTCATAAAAAAAGAAAAAATCAAACCTAGTATTAACATATACAGAACCCTAGTGGCACTGTGGGTGAAGCATGGAGCTACGAACGGAAAGTTCAAAGCAATCAGTTGTCTAGGAGAAAGATGGGGCTCTGTGCTTCCACACATATTGACAGCTTTGGAAACCACGCTTAGGGCTGAGATGAGTTTGAGTTGACTGAATGGCAGTGGGTTTAGGTTCATGGGAGTATCGTACAACCCTGCAATTTCGGTCCTTCCTCTATACCCCAAACAATTGAAGCCAGGTGTTCAAACAGATAGCTGTACCTTGATATTCATTGTCTTAGTCCATGAAGTCAAAGACGGAACCATTCTAACCATGTGTCTGTCAACAAATGAATCAGTAAATAAACATATTATGATATATATACACAAACAGTAGAATGTTGTTGTGTATGGAAGAAACTAAGTTCTAATAGATGCTATGACACAAATGAACCTTGAAAATTATTATGCTGAATGAAACTAGTCAGACATAAAAGAACCAATATTATGTGGTCTTACTTATATGAAATATCCAGAATTTAAGCATTTATTTGCATCTGCCTCACACAGATGAAAAGGCCAAATGGGGAGTTACCGTTTAAGGAAAACTGAGTTTGTGCTTGGGATGGCACTTTTCCAAATAGATAGTGGTCATATTTGAATAGCATTGTGTATAAAAATCAATGGAACTGAATTGCATACTTAAAAATGGTTAAAAAGCAAATTTTCTTATGGATATTTTAATCCCATAATATTTTAAAATGTGCAATTGAATGCATTGTGAATAAAATAGCATGAAGAATCTTCAAGCAATTTTATGGAAAAGGAGGAAAAAAATAAACTATAATAAAACAATAAATTCCTCAGGAAAATACCACAGAGGAATATTGTGGGAACATTAAAATGGTGGGTATGTATAGCTATTGCATCATTTTCAATTCCAGGACATGCGTGTTTAAATTCTGCCTCACAAGAGATTTCACAGATCAAAGGGAAAAGCCCAACTGGGACCATTGCACCATCTGGGTTCGGGATATTGTTTTTCCATTCAACATTCTGTAGGGTCCACCCTCAGCAGGGACAAAAAGAATGGACAAGCCACAGACCCTGAGCTCAGCTTATTAGAGGTGATAATAAATAATGACTACATCAACTAATTACCATCCCAGGCAGAATAAAATATGACTGATTTCCGGAGGGTCTTCAGTGAGTGGAAGCAGAAGGAGACCACCACGCGTTTGGGTTGGGTGATCAACTGAGGTGATGTTTAAAGTGGAACATTGGGCTTCCGTCATGGAGAAGCTGTGCAGGTGCTCCTGCGAGAACAGGAGGAGAAAAAGCAAAGTGGAGGGAGGAAGGCATGACACAGCTGGGGTCCACAAAGTGAGCGTGGGTGGAGAACTGCTGTTTCCTGAGACAGCTCTGCACCACCCACACTGCTTCCATCCCTAGTAGACAGGGCGAGGCCTGTTAAGTCCTACCCTGATGTGGAAAGAGAGGCCGGGCAAGATGAACACCTCTCATCTTCCATTCATGCTGCTGGAAACCCACCAGAAGGCCCTGAAGACCATTGGTGAGGCTCTGCAGACACGGTCCCTGCCAGCATCGTAGGGGCTGGCTTCAGACAAAGAACACAAGGACATTTGCTTTCCTGTCAAGGCAAACACTGGTGTTCCTCCCTTCTAAAGAGTGTGATCCCATTGGCCTTCTGCCTCTACACTGACACATATCAACATGCAATGGCCAAATGTCTCCGGCTCCCTGAACAGAAACCCAGAGCCATGAAAGGAGGGCTCAAATTTGACAGCAAGCTGTAATTTTCTTTCTCCACTTCATTTATTCAGAATATGGAGTGGACACACATACAACCTAACCAGAGTGTGGCTCTCAGAGCACTGGTTATTTCATGGCATTAGCAAATGTCTTCATATCCTTTTACATACTAATATTTGAAA